>JARYHS010012156.1:0-13000 GCA_031002005.1 Vandiemenella viatica
ATAAAATAAAAAATAAAAATTCAATGAAAGAAAATCTCATTCCATGTAATGATTTGAAAAATATTATGTGATCTATACCTTTCTTTCGAAACCTCAAGGTATCGATACTCTTTTTCAATACTTAATGAGTACATTTTTTTTTCGCGATACTATTCATGAGCACGGTATCGATACTTTTATTCGATACCGTGTCCCTAGTTGGACACTCCTGAAGGAAATGTACTTAGCTGGGTATTTGATGTAGAGTTGCCAGTTCTTTTCCTTCTTATCTACCGCAAGTGTGTCACAGGTATACCAGGTGTGGTACCATATGTAGCATTAACGGTCTTCGAAAATCTCCATCTAGACAGGGATTCGAACCCACGACCTTACGATCTCCAGTCAGACGCCTGAAACACGGAGCCAACAGGTCGCTCGCTATAAAAAGTATTTGGCACTATATCTGAAATATATTACGATAAACATTGTTATTTGAGAAGTCAACTTTTGCTCATGCACATTTAGATCAAACATTCTTGCTCCGAAGGAGAAAATGGAAAACTTCCCAAAAATGGCTGACACATCGGCAACAAAATTAGATCGAGTCTCTTAAGGAGTGCTCCCGCTTTTAGACAAACAATGTTTAATACAGTTCAAAAGAGTGTTTTAACAAAGTAATAAAAATGATTGATAACCAGATTTTGTAGGTGTGATTAACCATAGCTGTCTCGCTGCTATCGAGCCTGGTGGGTGAGTATTCCGGAGGACGCTGGTTCAAATCCTTGTCCAGCCATGTTTTCGGTTTCTCATGGTCTCCAGAAATACTTACAGGTGAATAACGGAAGTGTTCCTTCAATAGACCGAGCGTGTCATGAGGAATGTAGCACAGTTGTCATCAGCAGAGGAGCTGAACACAGTGACCGCTTTCGGACTAATCAGAGGTCAGGGGCGAGGCAATTGAGCATCGCCCGTCAGTCAGCAGTCTGTTAACGACAGCTTAGTGAGCTACGGACGTTCCTCAACAGGTAGCTGAGTTCATCAGAGACACGGAATCAATACAAGTCTCGCCACGTTTCGTTGCTATCCTTCAGTGTACAATCAATTTATCCGAATTACTACTTATAGTTACACATGGCATCTCATCTTTGACACGACGAATAACGATTGGTATATTTATCATTTAAGACGTCGATTATGCCACTAACATTTAGAAGCTAATCATTTCGTTTACGGAATGACGTTTATTGCATAAGTACCGATGTGCTGCCACAGATATGAACAATGAGATGGGAAATAAATTTTCTTTCTAAAATATGCATGGACTCAATAATAAATGGGTGAATTATCGAAACAAAATACCATTATTTTTTTAGCGAATATTGTTCTAACTGCATAGAATTCACTTCAGTGATTGATAACAGTTGCGAATATGTGTCACACTTCTACTGACATATCTTCTTTTAAATGCCTTTATTACAAGTTTTTAAAGGGCAGTGAAACGTATTCATTTGCTCAGGGAATGGAACATGAAATCCAGTGACGAAATTGAACTTATTTATTAGAGATACATAGTCAGGTATCATGAAAACCTAATGGAATTAGAGATGGGACGATATAATTGCTATAGAACATAATTGTATGTAATCTGCGTTTCTAATGAGTCGTCCATATACGTAATAGCTTAAAGTGTTAAGTAGAACATTACCAATAATAAATGAATTATGTTTATTAAAATAAAACTTAATATATCTAGGAATTAAGCAGTTGACTGTATAAAAACTTATCTGTAGACGTTTTATTGTTTCGAGAAGTTTTTATAGTCTCAAAAAAACGAGGTAATACATTTTTGGCTTCAATCCGTTATGGACAGAATCTCTTGCCTCTATGACTTGATTCCTAATCTGGATCAACAGAGCTTGAATCTTGATTCAGCTATCCATATATAGGTTATGATTTTCTGTGAAAATATCTGTATCTGTAGAGGTTATTTGTTAGCATAGGTCAGGTTAATGTCAGGTTCCAACAGGATGAAAGCCTTGAAGTAAGAAACTATGTAAAGGAGGTCATTCGAATGTGATGCTCTCAAAAGATCATAGGAATCCCGACAAGAACGTTACGAAATGGTAAATCCTTTAACAGCGAATGCTAGAGAGATGTCGGAAAAATTCATCTTTCGACTGCAATTTTTCCTTACGTACATATCAGTATTAGTAACACTTGGCAGCGTCACTCAGCTGTGTGTAATATTACTATGACACGCAGTTTGCTGTGCAAAAATGCAAAGCTATTGTCTGCAATACCTCTGATCTGTGCCTATTCACTTTTAGTCTGGTATGTGTATTGCAGATCGAAGCCATTCCGTAGGATGTGAACGCCCGCGGCGGTGGTAACGGGCAGCGATGCCGGCAGAGGCGGAGGCGGTGGCGGGGGGCGGCTGCCGGAGGCGGCATGGAGGTGGTCACGACAACGGAGGCGGTCGTGTGGCCGGCCAACTTCACCACTTTGCTCTACACCGCGGCACCCACCGACAACGACATCAACTCCTTCTACTTCTACCAGGTAGGCAAACCAGTTATAGCAATGCTAGTACTTTTCGCGTGTTACGTGTTTATTCCATCTATGCGATATCCACATAGATGTGTGGTGTGTCAAACTGTGGAATGCACACAGGGGTATTTGACACAAAAAGTCGATCAAAATTATTTCTACGTACCGGTAATTTGTATTTTTATTTCGTTTCTTTTGTGTATTAGGACGTATAACTATGACGTAGGAGTAATAATAAAGAACATATACTTCGAACACACACTATATTACATAATAATCCATTATTTACAAAATACCTAAACAATAATCATATACGTACACTGAAATAATATTCTGACGAACCGTCCCATCCTTCTCCGTCGGAAGCGTCATCTGGTGTCTGTGCCTGCGTTATCCTCTGTCTCGTTCTCTTCTTGAGTATTCAGGTCCCTTGAAAGTAATATTTTAATAGTTTCTAGTTTCAATAATTTTTTTTTTTTTTTTTTTTTTTTTTTTTTGTCTTTGGGCCTGATGAATCTCAAATACGGATCAGAAGTCAATAAAAGCCTATTAATGACATGTTGCATTTTCTATTGTATCTATCCCTAAATTGTAGAAAATATTTGTTCCTAGCTTATGCTGTTGCTTCGGACAAAGTGCCTATAGGTAAAACTGCATGCTCTATTATACTCGTAGTACTTGTATAGGTGATATTGGGTGCCACGAGTTCATTGAGATGTACACTTTAACCGTTTCGTGGCAGTGGGGAGCATTTTTTTTTGGTATGTATCTTGTATCCACTGGATATCATTCACATAATAGTAAAAAATCTGTAAATCAATGTTTTGTCTATACCTGTAATCTCTACGAAAATCGTTTCCTACAATCAGTCAAATCATCGATACTTTTTCTAGGCCGACCCACATTGGACGGATTGGATTTTATAAGGATTTTGAAACATCCTTGAAACCAATCATGGTATTTCGTTAAAAATACACTATCAGTTCTCTTAGAAGCCTGACATTTTGTTTTAATTTCCAATTTAAGCCTTGAAACGCTTGTTCGAACTGTTGCGTTTGTTCGGCCGTGAATGTCGGTTGATTTAAAATATATTTCCCTATTAATTCTAATTTTTGCACGAAATCATTTCCTTTCTCATGTTTAATCGTATCATAAATAACTTATCGGGTCATGAGATTGATAGCAAAAGAACCCATAACAACGAAAATCTTAAATGAATTAATGTGACAAAGTTTGATTTGTAAGAACGGAGACTTTCCCGGCGTATGCTTGAAATGAAGTCTTCACGGGTGTTGGTAATATTCTAATTTTAGTGTCTTGGAGCATCTTCAATCACTCACGTACACATTAGCTCCACCCTGTGGCTTCGTAGATACCTATTGAATAGAAAATGTACAAAATTTCAGTCCTGTGCCCGTTTTGATCGGCTCGTGGGCTACGCATCCTAATGTCACGCAATATCGCTGACGTTTTAAGCTGCGTTCCCACGATCTCTTGTAACGGAGGTGGCACCTCATAGCAGAAGTGTAGGACGAGCGCGCGCCGCAGGTTAGCCCTCACTTACCTCGCCGGCACCTCCCCACCACGTTGCCTAGTGTGGTTTGGCACAGAGCACTTTATAGCAACAGAAAGGGTCCGCACCGCTCCTGCAAACCGATGGGAACAGCGCACCGCTACACACGCTCTGTCATGTTTACCGACAGAGAGTGGGTGGCTGCGTCTCATCCCCGCTAGCAGAGGCGGCCCTGTTCCCATGGCGTGTTGTTGAGTATCCGTCCCGTCTCGTCCCGTCCCATTCCGCCTTCGTTACAAGAGGTCGTGGGAACGCGGCCTTATTCGTCCACGCTATCTCCTATCTCGTGTGTGGATAACGTTAGAAATGAGTCGTGAAACATCGTGGGTGGCGCTATGTTCGGCCGACGTCGCTGTTCACTGGCGTCCCTTAGGACCTCTCTCAAGGTTTTGAGAAACCGCCCAGGGCAAGTAAACACTCCAACCCACCCCACCCCACCTTGTTCAGCGGCGACGTAGAGTCGCGTACAGCTAATGGTCTCCTCGAAAGACACTGCCAATTCCGCACAACTCAGTAGTCGCCAAACGATCTGGTTTATGTCAATTTTCACTAAGATAAATTTAATATTCAATATTGGCATCATAGCCTTACTTAGAATTTTGTAAAAAATTATCTAAAGAAAACTAACGGTCGCCCAAGATTGTAAGAAAAAATTAATCTATTGTTATTAACATAGTAAAATACGCCGTATAATGTGGCGTCAAGCGTCACATTATAAGCGCCGACTACTATTCCGCTTTTAAAATCTGTTGTTTCATGTCGTCTGGTTATAATGACGTTAGAAAATCTTTCACACGAATCTAGAGAGTCACTGCACCACACATTTCTTCTGTGATGTTACTACCATCTTTGTATATTCTGTTCTACGACTTTTGGCACTTCAGCCTTTCCTGTCGGCAAGACGATAATTTTACACGAAAAAACTTGGAGATTACCTCTGCGACCTTTCGCGTGGGTAACGTCACTCCAGGAGAAAGGACGGGCCGCAGCGATAGGCAGCAATCTGCGTGCGTCTAATGTCTTAATGACTCCATCTGAAGTTTCCTGCTTGCAGCAATTGTCCCTCAACGGTGCGTCGTGACCTACGGAGACACTGTGGACGAAACTCTCTTGTTATTCCCAGCAGTTTCTGTCAGTTCTTATAGAAGTAACCTTCCTTGTGATTCATTACCTGTGATCAACAATTTCTTATTACGTTTCTTAGTATGGTACAAGAGACTGTAAATAATACGTTCAAGTCAGTTTGACGACATTGTTACAGGTATTCAACTTGAACTCTTTCGTTGTTTATCTAATCGAATTTAATTTATTGAAATCTAGCTGATACGCACGACTTCGTACGCGTGGATTAAGAATTTCTTTGCCAGAATTTAATATAGAAAGTTGTTGGTAACGAAGGATTGGTCCCAAACAACACCGAGTAGGCATAATATGACAGGAAAGCTATCACTATATCATTCTACCGACGAACCTGTCTCTTGAAGAGGATCAGTTGCCAACATATTTCTGTCATCATTTGATAAGTTCTCAAAATTTCGTGACTACAACTGTTTATCATACAGGAAAAAATGTCCTGTGCCTTTCCTACAGATTTTCTATTCAAAATCCATCAATATCGGTATAGCCATTTAGTCGTCAAAACGTAACAAAAAAAAAAAAAAAAAAAAAAAAAAAAAGCCTTACTTCCGCATTTATAGTATTATTACTGCAGATCAGACACACACACTGACTGCGGACAATCCCTAAGGCATCATTATAACGTAAAAGCATTGCAAGACTACCTACGATTTGCCTCGCATTGAAGCCCTAAATTTGTGATATCTACAGTTTAACATTCAATCCTGATAACTGAAGGTCCAGGCGTGACTCTTACGATCAAAAACAATTTTTTTAAAAAAAATCCTGCATGGAGATTTGAACCGGAGACCACAATCCCAACAGCAGTAATCAATCGTTTTAACCACTGAGCTACCAGACCGCAATATAGAAAGGCAGTACAGAGACCTACACGTCCTACGCGTCTGTTTATCGCCGTCAGTAATATTTCGAAATTATAAGATAACATGTATTATTCATACAGAAAATTTTTCAACCAAATGTAGACAGTATTTTTCTCCTTGTGCAAACTTTCATCGAAATCGGATGAAAACTGTGGATTTGTATGAAGAATAAACAAACCAACCAACAAACAAACAGACATAAATTCATCTTTATATATATATACACAGACGGAAAAAAAAATCCCAACACCAAGAAAAAAATTATTGTAGAGTAATGAAATTTGGACAATGCATTTGTCAAGTTAACATGTTTAATTGATTAAATTTTCAAGATCACAGGTTAATTTAAGCTCAAGAAAATGCATTTCAAATGTGAAATACTGTTAAATTAATAGCCGGTGTAACCTCCAGAATTTTGAATGCAAGCCTGCAAACGTGAATGCATTGTGTCATACAGGTTTCGAATGTCACTTTGTGGTATGGAGTTCCATGCTTGTTGTACTTGTGCTGTCAATACTGGGACGGTCAGTGCTGGCTGTGGATGATGCTGGAGTTGTCGTCCAATGATATCCCATACGTGTTCAATTGGAGACAGATCTGGTGATCTCGCAGGCCAAGGTAACATGTCGACACTCTGTAGAGCACGTTGCGAGACAACAGCGGTATGAGGGCGAGCGTTATCCTGTTGAAAAACTCCCCCTTGAATGGCAGCACTACAGGTTGAATTACCAGACTGACGTACAAATTTTCAGTCAGTGTGTTTGGTATAACCACAAGAGTGCTCCTGCTGTCATAGGAAATTGCTCCCCAGACCATGACTCCAGGTGTAGGTCCAGTGTGTCTAGGCCGCAGACAGTTTGGTTGCAGGCGTTCCCCTGGCCTCCTTCTGACCAACACTCGGCCATCACTGGCACCAAGGCAGAACCTGCTTTCATCAGAAAACACAACAGATCTCCACTCCGTCCTCCAATGAGCTCTGGCTTGACACCACTGGAGTCGCAAACGGCGATGGCTTGTAGTCAGTGGAATGCACGCTACAGGGCGCCTGGCTCGGAGCTGTCCTTGAAGTAACCGATTTCTAACAGTTCGTTGTGTCACTGTGGTACCAACTGCAGCTCGAATTTCTGCCGCAGACGCAGTACGATGCGTAACAGCTGTACGCCGAATACGGCGGTCTTCCCTCTCAGTAGTGCCACGTGGCCTCCCGGAACCCGGTCTTCTTGAGGCAGTACCATCCCTTGACCACTGCACCCAACAATCATGCACAGTGGATACATTCCGGCCAAGTCTTTCTGCAATATCGCGAAAAGAAAATCCACCTTCTCGTAGCCCTATTACACGACCTCGTTCAAACTCGGTGAGCTGTTGATAATGGCTTCTTCGTCTTCTTAAAGGCATTCTTGGCTAACATCAACTCACTATGTCAAATCTCAGCGGTAAATAACGTTCACAAACTTTACAGCGCGTATTTAAAGCAAACCTGATTTGCAAGCTCTGAGTAGCGCTACTAGCGCCACACTTATGCGCGAAGCGCGAAATTTGAATCGATGTCATCTTTCAGATGTATAAACACGCCTACCAAATTTCGTTTATCTAACACAAGTCTTTCTTGGTGTTGGGATTTTTTTTTCCGTCTGTGTATTAAAGGAGCTACAATTTTAAGTGCTATACAACACAGTGTTCATTCATAAGACAATCAGCGTTTTACTTCTACACCACTAATTAATTTCAAAGCGTCATCGTGGTGTAATATGACGAAATGGAAACATGTGATTAGTAACCAAAACATGAATTTACTATTAACTGGACAAATGTGTTATATGCTATGATCATAAGTAATCATGATTCGATGAGCGTATCATTCCACACAACAACCTCTTCCATCAGAAAATGCAATTTAACGATCATATTACGAATTATCATTGAATATAAAAGCTTCATATTCCTCAGGTGAAACATAGTTGTTGAATAAGGCAAAGTTGAAAATAAATATGTGCTCTAAATGAAAGAACTTGCCTGCTGTTTAAGAGCTTCTGTCTACCTGCCAGGTAATTTTAGAATTGTCACAGTCATTAAAATAAATAAAATATTTGCGGCTATATGAGTAAAGTGTTAGAAATCAACTCCCGTGATAGTTAACCGTGTTATTTTGTTACTTTATATTTTTACAGTCGACGTACATTAAAGTAAAGTCGGTAACAGACAAATAGAAATAAATTTATTCAGTGACGTTCACTGGCTATTATTCTACTGCCGCGGATCATTGCTGACGTCAAGCATGAAATTACCTGCTGTCAGGTGAGGAAGTGAAGTGTTGCCATATGTCTACGAAATATGTAACAATGCTCTGTGTGTGATAGGTGTAATTTCTGTTTGTGATATGTATATTCAGAATTACGACGAATTCGTGAAATATATTAACTTAAATTATTTATTGTTTGTTCTTATTGCAGTAAATTTCGACTCCTTATACCAAATAACTACCCATGATTCTGTATTATATCAGAAAGATGAGAAGAACCGTATTATTAGAAGATTTTGGGCCAAGTTTTTGTCGCAATGCATGTCACTAACCTGCGTTACCTTGATTGTATTAATTGGCGGGGGTGTAAGGGTTTGGGAGAGGCTATACTAGCCTTTTCCAACCAAATGTCAACCTCTCCTTCACGTGGTGCACCCTGTTTGCACGGACGAGGCTCTGGCGACTGAAAGATTCCCGGTATAAGGAATCAACCACTGCTTGCCAACGGCCTCCGAAAGGAGGGCGGAAGAGCGGGGAGCGGTTCAGGGTACCCTCTTGCCCTTGGGGTTGGAAACGGCCCCTAAAGGCGGATGAATCAGAAATGATCAACGGCATGGGGATGCAGAAGGCAACGGGAAACCACTGCATTAATGACCCAAAGGGTATCCCGAGGACATGTAATCCTCTCAAATTACATATATCATGATGGCTTCTTCCTCGGTAAAATATTCCGGAGGTAAAATAGTCCCCCAATCGGATCTCCGGGTGGGGACTGCTCAGGGAGGAGTCATCATAATGGATAGAAACATTCTACGAGTCGGAGCGTGGAATGTTAGAAGTCTGAATAGGGCAGGTAGGTTAGAAAACTTAAAAAGGGAGATGGAACAACTTAAGTTAGATGTTGTTGGGATTAGTGAGATTAAATGGAAGGACGCACAGGATTTCTGGTCTGGGGAACACAGGATAATTAGCACACATGCTGTCAATGGAGTCACTGGTGTAGGATTTGTAATGAACAAGAAAGTAGGGAAACGGGTGAGTTATTATGAACAGTTTAGCGAAAGGATTATTTTGATGAGGTTAGAAACTAAGCCCGTCCCAACCACATTAGTACAAGTGTATATGCCAACATCACAGGAAGATGACGAAGAAATAGAAAAAATATACGCTAAATTGAAGAATTAATTCAATATGTGAAGGGGGAGGAAAATCTAATAGTCATGGGTGATTGGAATGCAATAGTGGGAGAAGGAAAAGATGGGAATACTGTAGGAAGTTTTGGTCTAGGAGAAAGAAATGAACGAGGAAGCAGGTTGCTAGAATTTTGTGAAAGATATAAGCTAGTAGTGGCAAACACACTGTTTAAGAACCATGCAAGAAGAATTTACACGTGGAAACGTCCTGGGGATACAGGCAGATATCAGCTAGATTATATCATGGTCAAACAGAGATTCAGGAATCAAGTTCTAGATTGTAAAGCGTACCCAGGAGCAGACATAGACTCGGACCATAATTTGATAATAATGGAGTGCAGGCTGAAATTTAAGCGAATAAGGAAGCAGTATAAGCAGAACAGACTGGAAGTGAATAAACTGAAACAATCTAGCACTAGAGAAAAATTTGCAGAAATAGTAGACTTGGGTCTAAGAAGTATCTCTGAAAGGAGCTCAACCGAGGACGAATGGAATGCATTAAAGACCGAAATAATGAAAGCTGGTAAAGAAACATTAGGCTTTAGGGAACAATCTGCCCGAAAACCTTGGATCACAGAAGAAATTTTGGAGCTGATGGATCAGAGGAGAAGGTACAAAAATGCTCAGGATGAAGCAGGAAGAGAGCAGTACAGGCAATTTAGAAATCAAATAAATAGGAAATGCAAAATAGCAAAAGAAAAATGGCTACAAGCAAAAGTGTGAAGAAGTAGAAAAGGAAATGGTCGTAGGTAAAGTAGATGTTGCCTACAGAAAGATCAAACAGAATTTTGGAGAAATGAAGAAAAGAGGTATGAACATTAAAGCTGCCGATGGGAAACCTCTTTTAAGCTCAGAAGATAGAGCTAACCGATGGAAAGAATACATTGAGAAACTGTATGATGGGGACGACTTGAACAATAGTGTAATGGAAAAGGAAGGCGATGTCGACATTGATGACTTAGGGAGATCCTGTTTTGAGGACAGAATTTAATAAAGCTCTGAATGACTTGAAAGCAAATAAGGCAGTTGGAATTGATGAGATCCCTGCAGAACTTCTTAAATCCCTAGGAGAGGAAGGAATCGAAAGATTATTCAAGCTGATATCAAAAAGTTATGAAACAGGAGAAATTCCAACTGATTTTAATAAAAATATCATCTTCACACTTCCAAAGAAAGCACAAGCCGACAAATGTGAGAATTATCGCACCATTAGTCTAACATCACATGCTTCAAAATTACTGACCAGAATAATATACAGAAGGATGGAAAGGGTAGTAGAAGAGATAGTAGGTGAAGATCAGTTTGGGTTTAGGAAAAATCGCGGTACAAGGGAAGCAATTCTGTCTTTAAGATTAATACTTGAAGGGCGGATCAAGAAAAACAAAGATACTTTTATGGCATTTGTTGATTTAGAAAAAGCTTTTGATAATGTTAGGTGGGACAAGATGTTCAAAATTTTAAAGAAGTCAGGTCTAAAGTATCGAGATAGAAGAATACTCTATAAACTATATAAGAATCAAGTGGCTATAATAAAAGTAGAGAATCACGAGAGACATGCATCAGTTAAAAAGGGTGTGAGACAAGGTTGTAGTCTATCCCCGTTAATATTCAACTTGTATGTAGAAGAAGCAATGAAGAAAGTCAAAGAAAAATTTCCATGTGGCATAAGTTTTCAGGGAGAAAAAATCAGTATGCTACGATTTGCTGATGACATTGTCTTGTTAGCAGAGAGGGCTGAGGATATTGAGAAGTTACTGAATGGCATGAACAAAATACTGAAGGAAGATTTTGGACTGAATATAAATCAAAGCAAGACAAAAGTGATGAAATGTAGCAGAAATGATACCAATACTAGTAGATTAAATATAAAAATAGGATCGGATGCAATAGGAGAAGTAAGCGAATTCTGTTACTTGGGAAGTAAAATTACAACCGATGGCCGAAGCAGGAATGATGTTAAAAGCAGAATAGCACTAGCAAAAAGAGCCTTCATGAAAAAGAGAAACCTTTTAGTTTCAAATATTGATCTAGGAATTAGAAAGAACTTTTTAAAACTCTTTGTGTGGAGCACAGCTACTTTATGGTAGCGAAACATGGACTTTAGGAATACCGGAAAGAAAGAAACTTGAAGCATTTGAAATGTGGTGCTACAGAAGAATGCTGAAAATTAAGTGGACAGACAAAGTAAGAAATGAACGAGTTTTGGAAATGATGGGTGAGAAAAGAAGTTTATGGAAGAAGCTTACAGAAAGAAGAGACAGGCTGGTAGGTCATATTTTGAGACATGCTGGATTGGTTAACTTGTTAGTGGAGGGAACAGTCGAAGGTAAGAACTGTAGAGGAAGACAGAGATTAGAATATATGAAAGCAGATAATTGAGGACGTGGGCTGTAAGGGGTATGTAGAAATGAAGAGGTTAGCACAGGATAGGAAAGGATGGAGGATTGCATCAAACCAGTCGAAAGACTGACGAACAAAAAAAAAAAAAAAACCAAACTACAACCCAACCCCTTCGCCTCGTACCTGCGACAGGCGCCACAATTTCCAGTCATGATTTTTTCCCAAATAGTTTCATCACCTTCTAAGCTAACCTTAATTTATTTGATAAAACAGTAAATGTATATGATGTTTTTTACGTTTTTATTAAATTGGATAAGAGATTCACTCCACATTCAAGTTATTGTAATTAATAGACTAAGAAGATAAAACTTCTTTAATTTTTTTTGCAAAGAAGTTGCTATTTTAATATTTTTAGAAGTAAATAAACACCAAAACTATTATATTTAATAAGTAATTATAGAAATACTGTATTTGTGACTGAAATAATCAATAAATATAGGTTATGATTTTCGATGTTACACCTAAAATCGATTTTTTTATATATATATATATGGATATATACTATCGAAGCAGACGTCAGATATTTACTACTTCTTATTTATTACATTTATTTGTTGTATTACTAGCAGATTAATGTTTTTTATGCTTTAATACTAATTAAAATCGCAAACTGTTGTATTTCAGACAGAACAAAAGTCTAAATATGTCTTAACAACAATATACAACAATCCGAATCTATAACACTTATTTTTTTAGTTATAAAAGAAATTTTTGATGTTAAATTAGATATACCTAAAAGTTTAATTACAATTTGGTGTATTTAATCTAACTATCAAGCTTTCAGCTATTTCTAAATTAAAAACTAGCGAAAAAGAAATTAGTACTAGCCACTAAGAATATGAAGCTCTATTATCGAGTGAAAATGTTTGTATTTTGTCTCTCTAACAAGAATCCTAACTATTTCCCTTATAAGTGAAAGCTTTAAACCATTTTGGATTGTAAAACTTAGCTGATGACGAAGTTACTTCCAGTTTAGTGCCCAGCAGTTCACACACACACAACTACAACAAATATCCCTATTGCTGAGTTTTTATTCGCTATACATTACCTTTCACTTACGGAATTC
>JARYHS010012158.1:0-26774 GCA_031002005.1 Vandiemenella viatica
CAAAATAATGGCACTTTTCTAGCTACTCTTTCTTCGAGGATTTTATTATCCTTGTCATCAATAACATGGGTCTGAAATTGTCCTTCAAAAGTGTTTGCCATTACTTTGGCTTTTTCCCATGCTGTGTATGGAAAAACCATTTCATCCTTGTAGTGGCTTTGATGACAGAGGTGGATCTTTCTTAGCTTTTACTGTTTTCTAGAATAGGTCAAAACTTGACTCCACTCGACTAAGAATGTCCTCCCAGCAAGATGCATGGCTGTTGTTGCAGGTACCCTTTTATTTTATTTCCTAGTCTATTGGTGATTCTGCTGTCTGCTGGATCTCTATATTGTTGCCATCGTATCCTATGGTATTTTTTCAAAAATTGTTAGTTCCAAAAGTATGGTGTTGGAGATCTTTTCTTCCCGGGTGATGTGTATTTTTCACTGAGAGCTTCCTTCATGCATTCTTTAATAATGTTTACAAACTGGTATATATGTCTCCCTGTCGCGGGTTCGCGTATTCTACGGTCTAGGGTATTGATTTGAAGCCTTTATTCAAACTCATCGTAGTTCCGATTCACATCCAGTTGGACCAGCGAGCCAGATCTCACGCTGCGCCAATGTTATCTTTTGTAACGAAGCACGAAGGTCTCAGGTTGAGCACGTACCAAGCCTCTGCTACACACGCCTGTAACTCGGTACATGGCTTACGTCTGCGTTATGCTACTTTCTTATCGCAGGCTGCGCCTCACTGAAATTTCAGCAGCCTGTATACCGCAGCAGTTTTCCGACTGTGTGGGAGTGCTTACTAGAGGGAACCCACAGCATATAGAATAGCTTTGCTAAGCTTATGTCAGCCTGGAAACCACCACACTATGCAGTCCCCACTACCTGCACTATAACTCCGCCCTGACCATCTCCACTTAGTCCTAGTGAGCCAATTAACATCACCTTTTATCCCCACCAGAATCCCTAATCAGTTTTCCTGTAGACATGGACCCACCGCTCTAGGCAGTCCAACTTACACCACGGACTCGACGGTCCATCTTCCATCATCCATGGACGCACCGTTCAACACCATCACCTAACAGGTACTTAAAGCTTGCTTGATCCACTGCTCGCGTGTTCGTTTTCATAACAGTATGTCCACCGCTAGATAGGATTCTAATGCATTCGCCGACAGTCACTCATTTCGATAGGGTTTAATGTGCCTTGCCCTGTAATCAGTCTACCAATGAAATATAGTTAATATGTCAACCAATCAGTATAGCGCAAAGTCAGTAATAGTTCACCAATGGAAGATCAATGAGTATTAACCAATCAGCATAAAGTATTTCTAGTGATAAATCATTCCTTTGATCAATGTAGCCAATAGTGTAACATGTACGCCGATCTGTCTTCAAGTATAATAAACCAGTAGTTATTAACAGGTGTTGTTGTCATTCCTAAGAGATAAGTCACCTCTCCTTGGTTAACGATGTATGATAATATTTATGTAAATGTTTAATGCTAATCAGTGAGATTACGCCGTGTCTATAGTTTCTCAGTAGCTAAGGCTCAGTTACTTCCTTGGCAATATGCCTGCAGACTACACTCTAAGGTGTAGGCAGGTGCCCAAGGCGAACAACTACAGCTTCCCTCTCCACTCTGTCGTATTAAGTGGGAAACTGAAAGGTTTCCGCTCGGCCGATCACACCCACGCGACATACGACATTATTAATTTGGTGTCATAGATGTAGGGTAATTGGGTTAATTAGCACTTGAGAAATTAATTCTCACTAGTAATTGGCAGGGGTTGACCAAAAACTCCTACGCCACATATTTATCAATTTCCCCCGATTAAGAGCAGCAGTGGATATCAAGTTAGCAGTACCTGTATTTTAAAATCAACCTCTTCAAGAATGCCATCGAGAAACCATCTGTCAATCAAATTTAAAGTATACAAGTTTGAATTTAAAATTACGAGAGGAGAAGCAGCTAAGAGAATACGCATCGCCACCGCCAGAGCCCGCCAGGAGTCGAGCAGCCAAGCCAACGCTATCACGCCAGGGTCTTATCACCGTCCAGCCGGTCGCACCAGCTGTTCCCTACGTCACGGCCGTCCAGCTGACCGACGACGCCTCAAGCATCACCGCCAGATTGCAACGCTTCCTGCAGCAGTACAGCCAACTCAACCTCCAGGGGGTTTCACAGGAGCCTACAGCCGTCATCTCGTCTCAACAGCAGTAAAATGTGAGTACCGACAATTTAGCGCACCGCAAAATTGAAAAACAGTGATTAACAGTATATGTGTCGAAAGAGAAGATAACTTTCCTGTATCAGAAATCCAAATTAGGATGTTCGTGTGTTTTTCCGTGAAAAATCGCTAGCATAATTTATATCGCGATCTTTTAATATTTTCTATGTCCATAAATCAGTGTCACATTCTGTTAAAGTGATAAAATCTAATGTATGTAACATTCACCGACCTAAGAAGGCGGCAAGTACCGAAAACGCGATGTAAAATCTATCAAACTCCCGAAACATTTAGAAGAACGGGCTTAAAACTTGGATAACTGATGGCATATCTTGTACAACAAAGTAAAAGGCACTAAAATCTTAAAATTGTATAATCCAAGAGTGACATTCAAAATAATCTCCTAAGCTAATCCTCCTCGAATCGATCTAACGTAAACTCTTACGAAGTTAACAGGGTACCACTCCCGATTGTCTGATGAGTCTATGGAAAGTCGCGAATCGCGTGCTGCTTAATGTAGTAGAAATAGGATTATCGAGAATCTGCATATCGCCGAATAAACTATAATGCATAACTAATCTATACAGGGGTTCCATTCCCCGGTTTAACTAACTGCTGTGCCAAAATCGCGTAATCGCGAGTTGCTTATGTAACAAGCAGCGTTGGTTAAACATTATCGCACCGATAATCTCAATGAGAAGCTAACTAAAAAGGTATGAAATAATTCAAGAGGAAATTAGCAAAACTACTAACATAACGCGTAACAATAAAAAGCATACACGTCAGTCTATCATTTTGCGAAAAGGGGAACGCAAAATTATTAGCAATACACATGTAAAACGCCGCACTGTCAAATTCATGTAATAAGAAAAACGCTTTTCCAAGCATCAGCTGTCTTCTAAAGTAAACAGCCTTACGCGGGCAAACTTTCAAATGTCTGTAGTTCTTAACGCGCCACCAGAGCGAGTAACAAACAAACAAGGCTCAAAATAGCCGCGCCCGCAACAAGTTTTAAAAAAAATGTAAACAATCCTTATATCATAATTACCAAGAAGTGAGTGCATTTCTTATCATACGTTGAGTCTTTCCTGCGTTATTAATGTAATTATTGGACATTTAATGTTGTGTGCACCAAAACAATCCAAATGTATTTGAAGTGTGTTTTCAATATGTTATCCATAACCTTATGTATTATACTATGTGCCGGTATAAACATTCAATTTTAATGCAAATGCCATTTAAACTACTTATGAGTGAACTAATATTTTATACAAAATGCTCAATGCAAAGTTAAGGGTTACAAAATTCCAAGTGTCATTATTACTACAATTTATCATTCTGAGAGTGCCAAATCAATCAGTAATAATTTTGTCAAGTGAACTAATTAAATAATAACGCCAACGCTTATCTTACCAGTGTGCCAAATACTCTAACCTATCTATCAGTTGAAAAGTAAACAAATGTGCCTTCCCATCAGATGTAAACAGTTTGCTAAAAGCTAGACAACACACAGAGGTTAGTAACCTATCTTACAGCTGTAAACAACACTACCATAAAATGAACAGTTCTCAGTGCGTTAGTCATCTAATAACAAGAGTAACAAAAGCTATTAGGAATATTAAGTGATTTAAATTGTGTCGAATTCAGTGAGAAGTCCTTACCATTTAATATTATCAAAGTAAAATTCTTTTTGCTAAATGTGAATTAAAACAAGTTTTTATATGCCAGATAGCCACTTTAATCCAATGAAAAGTAAACATTGATCACTTTACAATCCCAAGATGCATTTAAAACTAAACCAGAGGTAGCTAATAATTTGTGATGATTAAAACTTACAATGCCAATACTGGTCACCACTAAATAGGTATACAACTATCAATTGAGGGGAAAAAAACAGTCATAAAGGAGATAGATCACCTTTACTATTAACAATATTCAAATTGCTTCCTAGTTTCAAGCTATTTTAACAAGTGGGGAGTTTTTAATATAAATCAAGATACCAAAATGCTGTTATTAATATAAGTCAGACTTAACCATGACATACCCATTCATTTCTTTTACTGAGGAATAATAATAATAATAATGTTTTAGATAACCACTATATTGAAGGAAGAATTTAAATACTTATGACTATATTGAGTTTCCAAATAACAAAAACATTTAACTTCATTTGACAACAGCTGATTGTGGTCTGTAAAGGCGCCATACATACAGCAGCCAGCTTACTGTCAGTTTATTAATCCCCATAGTTACTAAACAAAGCAAATCTTTCTATTTATCCAGAAGAAACCAATAGCATTCCAAAATATAATGATTTATTAAATGCGAAATGACATAACACTACATCATAACATGTCTGTAATTATTTTGCTACCTCACACTTAACGTTACCTATTGTACTTATTGTTTTATTTATTTTGTACTTGTAAACATTCACCAATATTAATACTGATGCATCATCCCAAGCTAGCTATAAATCAACATGAATACCCAATCATATGCCTAAGAATTTAGTAATCTCAATAAGTGGAGATAATTCCAATGAAACCTACCAATAACATTATGTTAAAGATGGCACACCAATAAAATGATAGTATTTACCAAATCCAATCACAGTGTCTGGGAGACAACCCAATGATATTAACGAGCTACAATAGCCAATACAGACACTCAACCAATGGGAATTCAGATAGTTAGGGCACATTATCCAATAAAATACCAAATTTGTACTACCAGCCAATGTCAAGGCATTTATTAAAAACCAATTACCGTTCACTAATCTCAACTACCAATGGAAACCATTTATTGACTACCAATCGGTTTATTTATCTACCCTCCCACCAATGGCACACCTTCAACGAAGACCAATTAATTGCTGTAAAATCAGATAACCAATGGCACACCTTCAATGAAAAACCAATTATTCACCGTAACCTCAGATACCCAATGGCACAATTGTCCAATCAGACGGTACAATTCCCATGATTGGTTAGTAAATTACACTAATATCAACCAATAGCAGCACCTGCTTAATGTAAATACACTATAGAATAAGGCACTCATTATTTTAAGATAAACTTAATCATGTGTTATTCCTTAGCTATAATTTTAATAAGCAATTACATTCCCTTGTATCAGTGACATTACTGCATTCATTAAACAATATTTACTCCAGAGGTACCTGAGTAAGAATAGCTGTACCAGCACTTACTCCTCAATTTTGAAAGCAATCAGTTTGTAATCCCAAGAGTTTTAGCTATATGAGAATTTGTTGGAATCGGAGTGATTTGAATAGAAGCCAATAGAAGCACGGCCTAAGTACCTGAGTTTTTGTCTGACTTACACTGACTGACTGTATCTTGAATCAGCAGTCACGGAGAGGGCATTTGTAATCGAACCGATACTAACCCTCTGGTTTATCCTAAGCATGGGAGGATAATGTTTGGTAAGTCGCTAAGACAGGGTGGTGAAACGTGGATTTTGTCCTGGTCCACAGCCCATTATAAGCTGTAATTTTGGGCAGCCACAAGTAATTTTAGTGTCCCACGACACTTAGTAAGAAACTGATTTTGCAGGAAAGCCTGGTCCTCGCAAGTTGTTGCATTTAAGTGGAATGGAAAGTATGTGATTGTTTACCTGTATCGAATGACCATTCAATGATCCAATGAAAACTGATCTAATGATTGTTTAACCAACCAGCATGGTTACCAATATGATAAACACATTATTCCAATAAAAATAATACAAGCAGTCCTGATACAATTGATCTAATATTTAAGGGAATACAATTCTATGTATACTTAGCCAATATATTAGAACCAGCATTCTATTGATTACCGTAGAAGTGATTTAGTAAAATATATTGCAATTTGTACCATTTAATATGATTAACTAACTTTGTATTGATTTTATCCAATATGCAAATGATAACTGTGTTATATCCTAAGAAATATTTTACTTGTTATACCTAACTATAACTTGTGTTCATTGATTTGCTTATGCCAATTGCAAGCATTTATTCTGTTTACTTATAGACTTACAATTCAATTTTTGCATTCATTACTCCATTGTAAAGGGAAGATTCAATACCCCTATTGATTTATTTTTGCTTTTGACTTGCCAGTAGCAACCAATGATTATCAATCACTATTACTTATTGATTCATTGATACCAATCACTATTACTTATTGATTTATTGAAGTCAGTCAATTGATTATTGCCAATTTCCAATAATTTAAAGTAAAGTAAATGAGAACAAAAATTTATTTGATGAAAACCCAGTGACATGCACTCAATTCATTTCTTATTATTGTTGTAAAAGCTATTATAATCCAAGTGTACTCTCAAGTTAATTGCACAGAAGTCAAGCAGCACTGAAAGCATAAATATTACTATGTTAAGTTTGCCAAAGAGTAGATACTGCTGTGTGCTGAATTTTTCAGCTTTTTTCCTTGGTGTTCGAGTATCCATTTGGGCCAAACCAGCCATATGAACTGCCAGCCATCCTGGTCTGCCTTCAGCTTTCTGAAGCCATCAACTAGTTGGGTCTGATGCAATGACAGACTCAAAAGCCCATCTGTTTTCACAACTACTCTTTGTTTTGATATAACCAGATTACACTTTATAATTTATGTGAAATTGTTAAACACATTGCATGTATTTTATTTTATTTCTCACATTTTGAGTACACATATCTACACATGTTCAGAAAAACAGCTTTGTTTATACACCAAGATGTCTACACATGTCCAGCAATACAGTGATACTTTGTGATTTATTGAAATTAGTATATGAATTGAGATGCTTAGCCAACTTCAAGCTATTAGCAAGGTATTTAGAAAAAATTTTTGAGACTTAATCACAACCTAGTAGAACCCTTGAGTTGAACTATAACTATTTTGAGCAACCTAACTTAAATTTAATAATTCTCCAAAGCTAATTTTCTCAAATATGGGCACACAGAATGTAAACAATGTAATTCTGGACCCCAGTAATCACAATTTACATTTAACTTTGCTATCAGAGTTTCCATTAACTGTCAGAAGCCAAATTTAGCTCAGCTGAATCTTTTCTTGTCTTTAGAAGAAATAATAGCCAATCTCTTAGAGTTCAACTCAACTTAGTGACATTCTATTGTGATGAAATGAGTGACTAGTGTAAACTTTTGAAAGAATGATCCTCCTGAATACCCAGTAGCCATTAAGCTACTTAATATCATAACGCAGTGGAACAAGTATGTCATATCCCAAGTAATAATAAACCACTTAGCCATTGCCCATTTTCTTTTGGAATTGTTAAAGCATTTTATCGTAACTACCACTAGGGAGAGATTTGCTGTCTCTTTCATCGCCACAAATCTCTTAGCCAGCCGGGGAGATGTCGCGGGTTCGCGTATTCTAAGGTATGAGGTTATTGATTTGAAGCCTTTATTCAAACTCATCGTAGTTCCGATTCACATCCAGGACCAGCGAGCCAGATCTCACGCTGCGCCAATGTTATCTTTTGTAACGAAGCACGGAGGTCTCAGGTTGAGCACGTATCCAGCCTCCGCTACCCACGCCTGTAACTTAGTACATAGCTTACGACCGCGTTATGCCAGTTTCTTATCGCAGGCTGCGCCTCACTGAAATTTCAGCAGCCTGTATACCGCAGCAGTTTCCCGACTGTGTGGGAGTGCTTACTAGAGGGAACCCACAGCATATAGAATAGCTTTGCGAAGCTTATGTCAGCCTGGAAACCACCACACTATGCAGTCCCCACTACGCACTATAACTCCGCCCTACCATCTCCACTTAGTCCTAGTGAGCCAATTAACATCACCTTTTATCCCCACCAGAATCCCTAATGAGTTTTCCTGTAAACTGGGAACACCTCGGACTCGGCAGTCCAACTTACACCTCGGACTCGGCATGTAAGCATCTTAGAATTTTAGTAAATTCTAGCCTCGCACCTTTAGGTATTAGAGGGAAAGCTTATTCTGTAGTAAAAGACAGTTTTCAGTTCATGTACAGGTTATGGGAGTAAAGCTTTATGTAGCATGAGGACACGGTAACCAAACACACTAAATAAAACCCTTTAGGGATAATAAATGTATCCATAATTAAATAAATGCTCTAAATAAACCTTTGATAACAAAAAGAAAACATCAGTTTGGGAGGGAGTAGCTTAAATCCCCCAAATTCAGTTTCACATAAAAGATTTTGATATAGGTTAACTTTGCAGTTTATAAACCAATTTGAATGCAGTAAAGACCTTTAGTAGTTGCTAAACGCCGAATATAAACTTTGAATAATAATAAACAAACTGTTAATCAACTGAAAATTAAATAATCAGTAATAATACTACCTTGGACTTAAAGAATTTCTACTCTGGAAGCATTTTGCCATTTTTAGATCAATTAACGAGCAAGAAAGTAACTCAATAGTAAATAAACCAAATAAATCAATTTTCTGTAGTGATATTAACACCTTTTACTAACCTTTGATATGATAATCCATAATAATCCAGTTCAGTGCACAAGTAATTTCCAATATTTGGCATTTCACTGTTTTAACACACTTTCGAACCAAATAAAGTAATTTTAATGAAGTAATCAGGCAATTAAAACATAAATTCACTAGAATTTCGTAGTTTCTGAACGTTTAAATAACTTAAATCAATTTGTTTATACTTCGTCAGATGCACTTCACTTATAATAATTTTTATCTCAAAATCCTAGAGAACATTCGGAATAAAAAGTAGATTTCCGGGGAGACCTAAAAATCTAATATAACATATAATTATTTCAAGTAATTCCAGTCAATAGAACCGATGTTATAGAGATCTTAAAATTCAGCTTTCATCACGACCATGAGGTCAACTTAGAAATATCTTCCAGCCGATCTAAAGTAGATACAGAGATGAGACAACTTTCAGAATATGTATTTTTATTCAGAGAATCTCATGGTAATTTTAGATTTGCGATAAAACTAATAGAAATAAAGTTATAAAATTAAAACTGAAATCACACCTTGATTACGTCGTAAGTAAACTTTCCGTACACCAATCTTAATAAAAGTTACACCAATAAAATCAGGAATTTTTGTAGAACACAGTGACAGTAATAACATTTATGTAAATTGTAGCATTAATAAAATGACGAAATGCAGAAGTTTCCAGCACAAAAGTAATTCCCCAGAGTAGAGAAATAGTTCACTCTTACACTTACAACTTTTAAACCAGTTGCTTAAAATTATTCACTAAATATTCATTATTTCACAATTAAATATGTCGAAACACTGCAACACTTAAAGTTTTGGATAACTGTTTAGTTACTGAGATATTTCAGGCCTAGATCGCCTAGGCGTTAGTAGAAACTTGTATTTTGGCTCTGACGTCAGCGAGGGTATAAATTGGGAAGCCATTTTGACTCAGTGTCTTTTCCGGGTTTGCAGTCGTGATAACAAGATGATTTAAGCGTGTGTGCGTTGGTAGGTTGGCAACTCCGACTTATGTTGGTAGCTCAGTTTTTTCAGTTGGCACTACCGGGTTCGGCCATCATGATGGGCGTGGTTTTGTTCACTCAACATGAACTTTTAATTTTCAACTGGGGTTTTGGTCGGTAGTTTCTCTCCATAACCTGCAAACTTGTGGAACGAGTGTTCGATATGCCTTCTCGAATGTAAATGCAATTTTGAACTTTTGATTTTGAAGAATAAAACCTTGAAGTTTTCTAAAAGTGACTTTGTGTGCTTCAGTTGTTAGCATAGAACCCTTTTCTATGTTCGTGGGTAACGAATATAGTGGCGACCTGAGCATTCAGTTGAGTTACCTTGGCTACATGGTCAAATCCAAATTATTTGCTGAGTTTTTAAGAGAACTGTTAGTTGACAAGAGTGTAAGTTAAGGCACTTAGGCGATACTACAACCCCGGTATCGGACTATGTCCTTACATGGCGACCGTGACAGGACTTGGGTTTTCACCCATTTAGGGAGTTCTGTGACAAAAAGTGTAATGGGAAAGTGGTAGATTTAAGGCCATTATAAATCAATACAAAGTTAAAAAAACAGAGACGTTTATAAAACGAAGGACTTTCCTACATGGAATTGTACAATACAATTGTTGGTAAAATACTACAAATTTCATTTCAATGTTTGTAAAATATTTCACATTCTTGGTTTTTTTTGAAGACAAAGTTGATATATCTTGGGTAAATATATTTCAATGTAAATTGTGTAATGTACATTTATACCACTTCAATGTTTTTTTTTTGTATTTTGATAATTTGTTTGATATTTTGTGATTGATTATAACACACATGTTTATAATTTTGTGATAATCTGATATTTCACATTTTTTCTATTGGGTCATAACTTGTATGACATTTAATAATTTTTGTTGATATTTTGAGAATGAATGAGTTATTGAAAATTTTGTAGTAATCTTGTGAGTGAAGGCTAAAGTTTTGAGATTGTAATAACAATATTTTTGCTTTTGAGTATGAATGGTGGAGAGAGAACCGAACCGACAAGCGATAGTTAGATTTTGGGAGAATAGTCATTTTCTTTTGGGATTTTAAATTATTCTTATTTTTCTATTTATTTTTCAAGATGTTCAGTTAGTTTTCTTGGGAAAATAACTTCAATCTTCGGGGGGCATGTAAGCATCTTAGAATTTTAGTAAATTCTAGCCTCGCACCTTTAGGTATTAGAGGGAAAGCTTATTCTGTAGTAAAAGACAGTTTTCAGTTCATGTACAGGTTATGGGAGTAAAGCTTTATGTAGCATGAGGACACGGTAACCAAACACACTAAATAAAACCCTTTAGGGATAATAAATGTATCCATAATTAAATAAATGCTCTAAATAAACCTTTGATAACAAAAAGAAAACATCAGTTTGGGAGGGAGTAGCTTAAATCCCCCAAATTCAGTTTCACATAAAAGATTTTGATATAGGTTAACTTTGCAGTTTATAAACCAATTTGAATGCAGTAAAGACCTTTAGTAGTTGCTAAACGCCGAATATAAACTTTGAATAATAATAAACAAACTGTTAATCAACTGAAAATTAAATAATCAGTAATAATACTACCTTGGACTTAAAGAATTTCTACTCTGGAAGCATTTTGCCATTTTTAGATCAATTAACGAGCAAGAAAGTAACTCAATAGTAAATAAACCAAATAAATCAATTTTCTGTAGTGATATTAACACCTTTTACTAACCTTTGATATGATAATCCATAATAATCCAGTTCAGTGCACAAGTAATTTCCAATATTTGGCATTTCACTGTTTTAACACACTTTCGAACCAAATAAAGTAATTTTAATGAAGTAATCAGGCAATTAAAACATAAATTCACTAGAATTTCGTAGTTTCTGAACGTTTAAATAACTTAAATCAATTTTTATACTTCGTCAGATGCACTTCACTTATAATAATTTTTATCTCAAAATCCTAGAGAACATTCGGAATAAAAAGTAGATTTCCGGGGAGACCTAAAAATCTAATATAACATATAATTATTTCAAGTAATTCCAGTCAATAGAACCGATGTTATAGAGATCTTAAAATTCAGCTTTCATCACGACCATGAGGTCAACTTAGAAATATCTTCCAGCCGATCTAAAGTAGATACAGAGATGAGACAACTTTCAGAATATGTATTTTTATTCAGAGAATCTCATGGTAATTTTAGATTTGCGATAAAACTAATAGAAATAAAGTTATAAAATTAAAACTGAAATCACACCTTGATTACGTCGTAAGTAAACTTTCCGTACACCAATCTTAATAAAAGTTACACCAATAAAATCAGGAATTTTTGTAGAACACAGTGACAGTAATAACATTTATGTAAATTGTAGCATTAATAAAATGACGAAATGCAGAAGTTTCCAGCACAAAAGTAATTCCCCAGAGTAGAGAAATAGTTCACTCTTACACTTACAACTTTTAAACCAGTTGCTTAAAATTATTCACTAAATATTCATTATTTCACAATTAAATATGTCGAAACACTGCAACACTTAAAGTTTTGGATAACTGTTTAGTTACTGAGATATTTCAGGCCTAGATCGCCTAGGCGTTAGTAGAAACTTGTATTTTGGCTCTGACGTCAGCGAGGGTATAAATTGGGAAGCCATTTTGACTCAGTGTCTTTTCCGGGTTTGCAGTCGTGATAACAAGATGATTTAAGCGTGTGTGCGTTGGTAGGTTGGCAACTCCGACTTATGTTGGTAGCTCAGTTTTTTCAGTTGGCACTACCGGGTTCGGCCATCATGATTGGGGCGTGGTTTTGTTCACTCAACATGAACTTTTAATTTTCAACTGGGGTTTTGGTCGGTAGTTTCTCTCCATAACCTGCAAACTTGTGGAACGAGTGTTCGATATGCCTTCTCGACTGTAAATGCAATTTTGAACTTTTGATTTTGAAGAATAAAACCTTGAAGTTTTCTAAAAGTGACTTTGTGTGCTTCAGTTGTTAGCATAGAACCCTTTTCTATGTTCGTGGGTAACGAATATAGTGGCGACCTGAGCATTCAGTTGAGTTACCTTGGCTACATGGTCAAATCCAAATTATTTGCTGAGTTTTTAAGAGAACTGTTAGTTGACAAGAGTGTAAGTTAAGGCACTTAGGCGATACTACAACCCCGGTATCGGACTATGTCCTTACAGGAGGAAGACCCGAAACATGAAATACAGTTACAGGCAACCCAATGAGATACAACACTGGAATGTAGGAGGAACGTAAAAGAGTCACAACAGTTAAAAGTACTCGTAATTAACTGTAGAAGCGTTTGTAACAAACAACCAGAACTTGAAAGCGTTATTTGTAGCACAGAAGCAGATATCATTATCGGTACAGAAACCGGAAATCAGTTCCGCCGAAACTTTTAAAGACAGCATGAACGTTTTTCGTAAAGACAGAGTACATTCTCATGGAGGTGGGGTATTTATAGCTGTGAGTAAATTCCTCCCATGTAATGAAACAGATGTCGATACTATCTGTGAAATCATATGGATTAAACTCAATGTTGCCGGGTCAAAACTCGTCATAGGCGCCTTCTACCGTCCACCCGATTCTGACATAGCTATCGCCGAGGAATTAAGAAGTAATGTTAACAGTATAGCTAGCCGTTTTCAGGATCATGCTATGATTCTGGGAGGCGACTTCAATCTGCCTTATATCGACTGGCGAAATTATGTCCACATTACTGGTAGCAGGGATAAGGCAGCTTCTGAAGTAATTCTCGATTTATTCTCCGATAATCATCTCGAGCAGCTAGTGAATGAACCTACGCGGTGTCATAACGGTAGCGAAAACATTTTAGATTTGCTAGTTACTAACAGGCCAGAATTATTCACCGACATTTCAGCGACCACTGGAATAAGCGATCACAAAGCGGTAATTGCTACTATCAAATTAATGACCAAGCGAAAAAGGGGAAATGGACGGATTGTATACAGATTCAGTAAGGCCTCAAAGGAGTGTTTTAGAACCTACCTGAGGAATAATTACCATAACTTTAAGTTAACAAAGGACACCGTTGAAGAGATGTGGCATCGATTTATACATATAGTCAGGGAAGGTATGGAAGTACATATACCGAAGCGGAAAATAAAGGGGGAGAATGATCCACCGTGGTACACATGCGAAGTCAAAAGATTACTCAAAAAACAAAGAAGGATACACGCACGCTACAGAAGGAAGAGGTCTCGCAGCGATTTAGAAACCTTGGCTGAGTTAAGAGGACGTGTGAAGAATGCGATGCGTGAGGCCTTCAACGATTTTCATTCAAACACTCTCTCTAAGAGTCTCGCAGAAAACCCAAAAAAATTTTGGTCGTATGTTCGAAAAGTCAGTTGTACCAACAGCAATATTCCAGCACTAGTTCGCGAAGGGTCTGAGGTTATTGAAAGCCGCGATAAAGCTAATGTACTAAATACTGTATTCAAAAATTCATTTACTGACGAAAATAAGGATAGCATTCCCATTTTCCCACGTCGTGTCGAGTTGGAGATGGAATCATTACGAATAGATATTGCAGGTATCATAAAGCTATTAGAGCTCCTAAAGTGGGGAAAAGCACCCGGCCCGGATGGTATTCCAGTAAGAGTATTTTCAGAGTATGTGGTGGAAATGGGGCCATTTCTGTCTGATATATTCAGTAAATCCCTAGAAGAGCGAAAAGTACCTTCAGACTGGAAAATAGCGCAAGTAACTCTGATTTTCAAGAAAGGTGATCGAAGCGATCCTGGAAACTATCGTCCCATATCTATAGCATCTGTTTGTAGTAGAGTTATGGAGCATATTATATGCTCGAACATTATGAATTTCCTAGATGAAAATAATTTGCTTACAACAAATCAACACGGATTTCGGAAGAAAAGATCATGTGAAACACAGCTGGCCCTATTTACACACAACGTAATTAAAGTTATTGATGCAGGTTCACAAGTAGATGCAATTTTTTTAGATTTTCAGAAAGCCTTTGACTCTGTGCCACACAACCGCCATTTAGCGAAACTACGAGCGTATGGTATATCCGATCAGCTTTGCGAATGGATAAAGGATTTTCTAACTGGTCGATCGCAGTATGTCGTTGAAGGAGAAAGTTCTTCTAATCTAGATGTCACATCAGGTGTACCTCAAGGAAGTGTAATAGGACCACTTCTTTTCTTAATTTTTATAAACGATCTCGGAGACAAAGTGAAAAGCCTTTTTAGATTGTTTACTGATGATGCGGTTATTTACAGGGAAGTAAGGAATTTGGCCAATTGTTTAGCAATTCAGCGTGATCTGGATGTTATTATGGCATGGTGCGCTGAGTGGCAACTCACACTAAATTGTAAAATGTGTAAGACAATGAGCATAACTAACAAAAAGAATCCAATTGTTCAGAAATACGAGGTAAACAGTTCAGTTATTGATATGGTCGATTCTATCAAATATTTGGGAGTAACAGTACAAAGGAACATGAAATGGGACTTACATATTAATACGTTGGTAGGTAGAGTTAATTCTAGGCTGCGGTTCCTAGGTCGGATTTTGAAAAATTGTAATGAACAAACAAAGGGGATAGCGTACAAATCTCTTGTGCGTCCACATTTGGACTATTGTTGTGCCATTTGGGATCCGTTTCGTAAGGGGCTGATTGAGAGTACAGAGAAAGTACAGAGAAGAGCTGCTCGATTCGTGACCGCTTGCTATAGTCCTTATGAAAGCGTTACAGAACTGATTAGTAAACTAGGCTGGGAGTCTTTGGTAGATAGACTTATATAGTTCATATAAACTTATTGGTAAACATGCGTACTCCCACATTCACTTACGAGTGTAGTGAAATACTTCGTCCACCAACCTATTTGGGTCGGCATGACAGGAAAGATAAAATTAGAGAAATAAGGTGCTGCACTGATTCTTATATGAATTGCTTTTTTCCTCGTACCATTAGGGATTGGAATGCACAACAAAGAGATTAGGTTTGGTGCTGAGCACCCTCTGCCACCCACAGTTTTGTGATTTGCAGAGTATATATATAGATGTAGATGTAGATGTACTAACAACTTCCTACGCAGACTCCCATAGTTGCACATTAAAAATAATATTGATTCACTACTACTGAACAAAATGAGGTTCCATGACCATGTCATCTGACCTTCTGCACAGTGAGATACATGAGATGATTTGGGATGGGACTCAGGACTCTTATCGTACTGGTAAGGATTCTCATACCTTTTCAGCTGACGGTACATGAAGCTCAGCAAACCAATCTTGGCCCTTCTTCTTCACTAAAACAATAGATGGTGCTAAAAACTCTGTCTATATAATAGGAGGGTCACTGGTATACTTTTGCTGCTCATTATGGGCTCCTGTCTATTAAACCCAGAAACGCTTGCACACTACCCTCTTCTAGAAGTCTTGATTTCATTTTTTACAGCTGATTGACTACATTTCAGTTCTAGGTGCCAGGTAGGCAAGCCTCAAAAACATCCTCAGAATGTCAGTAAGATCTATCTGCTAATGTCTGCTATTCTTCTCTCTTAATATAAATTCTAAAAAATGTTTTTATAATTTCTCAAAATTTAATTATGGTTGCTCCCTCTCAGAAAAATCCTAATAAATACTTCTTAAGCACTAATAAATTCTACTTATAAACTTTCTAATTGTTCTCACATTATTGGGTCCTCTATCATCATTCTGTGCGTAGAAATGATCTTGTTGTATTATGTTATATTTTCTTTAATGTAATAGTTCATAACAGAAATATATTAACTGTAATTGTACTTGTATTATATATATATATTGCATGCTCTGTTTTTAAGGTATTATTGTGTAATAGAACAATGTATCTACACTGGAAGTACAGAATGATATGGATTGGTAGGTTGTACAGTCAAGAAACCCTAAAACTTCTTTCCAATGGAAATGCTACTTCCTCAAGAAGAGGTTAACACCTTCAAACATTTTACATTCACACCTTTTAAGTTCTAACTAGACTGCCTCCCGGAGAGTGTATTTTAAATTTGTTTCTGTTATTATATATTTCTCTACACCTCACAGACATCAAGATCACCAGAGATGGGAAATGACTGGGGGCATGTGTCTGGAAGGAATACGGCCATGGACTTTTGAAGAAACAATCCCAGCATTCGCCTTGACTGATTTCTGGAAAGCATTGAGAACCTGGATGGCCAGATGAGGGGTTGAACCCATGTACTCTCGAATAGACCCACGCTTTACCACTTAACCATCAAGCTCAATTAAAAATGTACTAAAATGTTAATTAGTGAGTGCAAGGGCTGTCTACATTTTACTGCAACTATACAATAACTCTTTGTGTTGTACAAAGTCACTGATAATAACAAGTGCTCTAAAGCTATAGTCCCAGTTGCCACACGTGATGTATGCATGTTCTACTTCACTACGGGTCTTGCTCAAGTTTCAGCAGCAAAGTAAACAGCGAGTAGGATGCCTTCATCACCTGCAACAAATGAAATATCAGACATCGTGAGTGGTAGTCCAAAATTTTCTTCCAAGATAATGAATTGACTTATTGCGTTAGAGAGTGGCGCTGGGCATTTTGTGTAGACAACATTCTGCTGGTATTGGTGCATGACAAACCACCAACGCCAACTAGTTTGCAATAATAACTAGATTTTCTGGGTAGAAACGCGTATTTATTTTGTTGCCTGAAATTTTGGCTGTCATTAAACAAAATAGTGCAGATAGCAAGTGACCTGTAGAGTCTGCTTGATGAAATGGTACCTCTTACAAGAGTATTCCAGACCAATGGCAGCCATCAGAGCCACGTTACATCATCCTACAATACTTCATGAAATGTAAACATATTGATCAAAGAACCCCAGTTCCTCCCTATTTAGGGGTGAGACTGATCGGTTCTAAGTTCTTATTCCTGTTTGTCTTCCCTTCATCTGATCAGGAAGAAATATAACAGTGTTCAACAATGGTGTCCTAGATCCCCTTTTGTTTTTAATACACATCAGTGATTTTCCTGGAAACGTATCTGACATTGAGAAAGTTTTATTTGCCGGTGACACTAAGCTCACTATAAAAAAAAGTACCAAGCAGTACTTTTAGAGCTAAATGCAAATGAAATACTTAGTGACATAGCAAAATGGTTTAAGACAAACTTTAATATTAAATTTTTATAAAATACATTGCATTAGGTTTAAAACAAAAATGTAGGTGCAACAAAATTTTCATATAAATTATAAAAACTACACAATCTTGCAAAGAACGCTTATAAAATTCCTTGGTGCTCAAATAGATGAGAAACTCTGTTGGCAAGAAAATAACACAATACAGCTTGAAAAGTTTCTGTTGAAATGAGCTCTGGTTTTGTGTGTGAACTGCTGTGCGCTAAACCTGAATTAACTTCACTATCAGCTAAGTTGTACCATATAAATTAGTTTAAAGTTTTCAATTTTAAAGTAAATAGTTAGGGTTATTGTTAGTGAGGCGAAATGGAAACATGTTGAACTCAGAAATAGAGTTTCAAAAATCACATATTCCTAGTGGTTAATACTCATTTCTTTTCACTAATTTTTGATTTAGAAATAAGCTGAAAGCTTGATAGTTAGATTAAATACAGCAAACTGTAATTATACTACTAGGTATATCTAATTTAACATCTCAGTTTCGTTCCATAGCTAAAAAAAATAAGTATTTAGATTTGGATTGTTGCAGATTGATGCTAAGCCGTATTTAGACTTTTCTTTAGTCTAAAACATAAATGTGCAACCCCCTGCCTCCGATCCAGATCCGGCCCTCCACCAGCTTTAATCTGGCCTGCGAGAGATTCAGAAATTTCAAATAACGCACAAAAAAATCTGTATTTATTCAAATCATAAAGACAAAAATCGATAAATAATATTATTAAGCGTACGCAGTGGAACGCAACAGATCAAGACGTAAATTAAAAAAAAGTGTGAATTTTTATCACCTTTTTATTCACTACTACCTACTTATTTCTTACCTACGGCCCACGACCTCATTAAGTCCCGAAATTAAGCCTTCAGTTAAGCAAAGTTTGCCCATACCTGGTCTAAAATATAACAGTTTGTTATTTTCATTAGTATTAAAGCATAAAAATAACAATAATTGCTAGAAATACAACAAATCAATATAATAAGTAAATAATTGTTAATATCTAACTTCAACTTCAATAGTATCGATTTAAAAAAAAATCAAAAGTAGATATAACTCCGCAAACTCCTAAGATATATTTGTTAATTATTTCAATCTTAAATATAGTAGTTTCATATTTACTTATTTCCAAAAATATTAAAATAGCAACTTCTTAGTAAAAGTAATGTAAGTATTTGATTATAGTATTTTTATCTACTTATTAATTACAGTAACTTAATTGAGGACCAAAGCTTTTATACAATATAATTAAAATATTAAAATATAGTATAAACTTTATTAGACTACTTAATCAAATAAATTTAAAGTTCATTTTGAAGGTGCTAGAAGTATTTGGGAAAAATCTTGACTGGAAAGTGTGGCGCCTGTTGCAGGTGTGTTGCGAAGGGGTTGTGTTGTAGTTGGTGTAAGAAGTGATTTCACTGGGCATGTAGGGAAGAGAAAATATGAGAAATAAATGATGCTCTCCCATGGTTTTGTTGTCTTTGTCTTAGGGATGAAAGGATGAGGGAGATGGTGATAAGATGAGGGAGTTGTGTGGAAGGATCAGGTTTCTAGAGGCTCAACCTGTGGAGGCTCAGCATGTGGAAGCGAGGTCTGTGGTGGCTCCGCCTGTGGAGGCTCAGCAATGTGGGGCTCAGCCTATCGAGGCTCTGCTTGTGGAGGCTTAGCCTATGGATGCTCAGTCTGTGGATAACGACGTGCGGAGTCACAGCCTGTAGGGGCTGAGCTTGTCGAGACTCATGCTATAGAGGTGGAAAATAGAGATAGTGGGTTAGAGGAAGTTGAGAAGGATGGTTGGGAGCTGGTAACAGGTTGTAGGAGAAATATTGTTAATAGAATGAAGAGCCAGATACTTTGGAAATTGTGGGGAAAAATAGGTTTGACCTGTTGCCAGTGTAAGGAGGAGAAGTGTCTCATGTAGGAGTAGGTAAGATGTAGCAGGCCTTTTGGAAAAGAGCGTGCAGTGCACAAATAGGAAAAAAAAAGGGTTCTGGTGTTAGGTAGTAGCCATGGGAGAGGTATAGGCCCTCTCCTGCAGGATCAGGTTACCAGGTCACAAGTTTTTTGAAACCTAGTGCAACATTAGGTCAGGTAATAGAGGATATAGGTTACTTTGTAGGAGTTTCACAAAGGACGATTGAGTAGTGGTAGTGGGAGGTGCGGGGAATAGTATTGATAGAAACACGAGTTACAGTATGTAAAATGTCCTGAGGAAGGTGGTGAAGGAGGTGCAGCATATCTGGGTGGAGCTCAATGCAGGTCCTAAGTCACCATGACCGGCCACAATTAAACTATTCTGTGAGGCAGGTAAATAGTGGAAACATAACTGCTACTTGGAAAAGGCATTAGTTCCATCTTGGGGGTTGAGCCTGTGAATGCCACTGGTAGGTGGGATGTCACTAGGAATGGCCTATACCTCAATAGCAGGATCAAGGGGTTTTCCGAGTTGTTAGCAAAACATAGTATGGAGTTATTTTTTTTTGTTTCTTTTAGGACAGGGGCTGTTGGTGATGGGATGCAAATAGATGATCAAAGTGATACTCATTGTAGATCCGCAATGGAAAACAATTTTTAAGAAACAATAACTGACTGGGGTAAAACTGGGAAGGTGGAGGTTAATGCTGAAAGCCAGTAATAGGGGTGTTATTGGTGAACTGTAGAAGTTTAATGAACAAAGTAATCCAATTTGCAAAACTTAATAGAGATACACGAACCACAAGTTATAATAGGGGTAGAGAATTGGTTAAAGAAGAAGTACTAGACAGTGAGGTTTTTCCCAATAGTTTACACAGTGTATCACAGAGATAAGGAAGCAATTGGTGGAGGAGTCTTCATAATTGTTAACAAAATCTACCACAGATCACTGGTGTTCATAGATCGTGACTATGAGTTACTTCAGGTGGATTTCTGGGGTAATAAAAAAGAAAACATCAGGGTGTTGGTTGCTTACTGTGGTGGAAAAATGAGAGATGAGGATGAGGTTCTTGGGGAGAAATTAAATTCATACTCAGTTTTCAGAGGTGAGAATAGAATGGTCATTAGTGGTGTAGAATTAAATTTACCAGGTATAAAGTTGGGAGGAAATAAGATTAATAACACGGGGGAACAGAGATTTGCAAATACACTAATAAGAGAAGGAGGGATTTACCAAAAGTGGTAAAGCAGAACACTAGGGAAAAAATATTTTGGATATGTTTGTAATAAAGCCTGATGATAACCTTGTGTGGTGTCAAGTAACTGAAGGAATAAGTGATCACGCAGCAGTTCTGATGGATATTAGAAGATTCAGTAAACCAGCAACCAAAATAGAAGGAGGAAATACATTCAATTATAAAAAGGCAGAAATTTCGAATTTGAAGAAGTATTTCACAAAATGTTTCTGCAAATTGAAGGAAGGCACAAGTACAGTATAGCCATGGTGGGTAGAGTCAAGGAGATAGTAAGAGAGGGTGAAGAAAAATTTATTTCAAAGAAGAAAATAAAGAGAAGTAAAGTACCAGTGTACTATAATAGGGAGGTGAGGAGGTTAAAGAGGTTGGTAAGAAGAGAACATGACAGAGTTAAGAGACGGCAGGGTAGTAGGGAATATTTAAAACAACTAAACAAGGACTTACTAATAGCTAAGAAGGTGTCTAAAGGATGGGTTTATGAAGAGTATTGTCAGTGCAGGGGGACTATTGATTGATACATTTAGAAATTTCAATGGCTATGTTAGAAAACAGGGGAAGGAAGGGTGCTGAGATGCTTATAGATAAGGATGGAGAAAAAAATTACTGAGGATATGAAAAAGGCGGAGATTTTAAGTAACTGGTTTAGTGAGAGCATTAGGGACAGATATGGGAGTGTCTTACAGGGAGAAACGAACTTAACAACACAGTTTGAAATGAACAAACCAAAAAATTTGAAATTAATTCTGAGGAAATTCTGAGGGGCTGGTGTAGATAATATTACCACAGATATCTTAAAGATAGCCAGATGTGACATTGTACTTTATCTGAAAAATTATAAAAAAATTGAGTCCTAGATGCTTGCTGCTTACCACAGGACTGGAAAAGTGCAACAGTAGTGGCAATACATAAACGAGTGGTGAGGCCATTCAGTATGACATCAGTGATAGGTAAATTAATGAAGAAATTGATATGCAGCCACATCAGAAATATGTGTCAGGACCATAAGTTGTTTTCAAGTAGGCAACATGGCTATAGGCAAGGATATTGTTGTGAATCTCAGTTTGTGGGATATATGCAAGGTATTCACATGAAATGGACTTGGGAGGCCATATTGATAGTGTAGCAATAGATCTTTAAAGACTATTGACAGAGTGAGTCATGAAATGGTAAAATAAGATAAAAACTATTGGAGTGGATGAGAAAGTGATATGCTGGGTAGAAGATGTTTTAAAAGGTAGAAAACAGAAACTTAGGGTAGGAAATTCAGTATCAAAAGAAGTGGAAGTAAAAATGGGTGTGTATTTGGACCATTGCTATTCATTATTCTAATGAATAATTGTGTTTATTGTTTACTATCAAAAATTAGATTGTTTTGCAGTTGATATTATGCTATATAAAAGGATGATAGAGGACTGTAAAACACTTGCAGGGTGATCTGGACAGGATATCTAGTTGGGTTGGTAAACATGGGATAAAGATAAACACATAGAAGAGTCAGCTTATTAGATACACAAATAAAAAAATAAAAGTTGCTCCATACGCAGTCCGCAACACTGATACCCTGAAGTTCCAGCACGCTGATTGGGCATCCTGGCAGCCCTCTATACACGACATTCGAATTTTGGAGGGTCAGCGAAGCCAGTCTGTTTGTGATTTCGAGAAGAACATCTAAATAGACCTGATGAAGACAACCGAGCAGGTTGTCGAAACGTCGTCGTTTATGACACCATCCGGCTGGACTCCCGTGAAACTTTCATTGAATCAATACGCCGGGAAAGTCTCCATTTGCATATCAAAGTTGATTATGATTATAAGGTAGGGAAAGAATTACTTTTTGAAGACTTGAAATGTAACTATCTTAGCATTACATTTGATAACAAGCTTAATGGGGTAGGATACATTGGAAAGGTGGTAGTAAAAGGTTTCAAAATTCTGCACTTGTTGGAGAAAGTGATGAGAGGATCTATGAGAGAAATAAAGGAATTGGAAAATAAAACTTTGGCCAGACCATTGCTTGAAAATAGTAGTGTAGTATGGGACCCAAATTTTGAGTATTAAATACAGGAGTTGGAGAGGGTTCAAAATAGAGCTGTTAGATTTGTTTCTGGAAATTATCACAGAATGCAATCAGTAACAGCAGGAGTGAATTAAAATGGCGTTGGGACTGTAGCAAATGTGGTCAACCATCTGTTCTGAGGGAGAAGCTCGCGATAATTCTAGGCGCAGCGGGGCTTCCCCAGAAGGCACAGGTCCACCGAGATGGCATGGGGCTCCCAGAAGGCGCAGAGCCGTCTGGAAGGCGGAGGGCCCCCAGAAGGTGTGGGATTGATAAAAGAGCTGGAATGGGATTAATTGTAAGACGGGAGGAGTGTGAAGAGTGTCATGGAAGTGTACAAGTCATATATTGGTCATGAGGCATGAGAAGGATGTTGGTGTATGAATTAAAAGTAATGCATAGAAGGGAAAAGATGACCAGGACCACAAGCTGGGACACAATTTGAGGCACAAAGGTGTAGAATGATTCTCTTTTCTGGGTAAGGGTGTCAGGAATTGGAACAGGGGCGGATCCAGGGGGGAGGGTCTAGGTGGCTCATGCCCTCCCCCCCCAAAAGTATCTAGGAACACCCCGACATTGTCCTTTTGGAAACTTCTTTTTTAACACTACGGATTCGAGGCCCGAGGAGGCTATAAAGAACTACCCATGGCAGACTCAAGCCCCTTCCCCCCCCCCCCCCAAAAACCAAAAATCCACTGAAGGCAAGCCCTCAGAACCAAAATTCTCTCAAGCCAAGTGCCCCCCCCCCAATCCAAATCCTGGATCCGCCCATGGATTGGAAAAAGTTACCAAGAGAAATGATAAATAATTTACCAAAAATGTTGAAAAGAATTTAAAGTTAAAATTTGCCGAGGGTAAATGTAGGTGTGTGTAGGGAAGGGGGAAGATGGGTGGTAAGGAAATTGCCACCAGAGCGTGTGCCCCATTGAAATTTAATTTTATTTAATTAATTTAAGCAGTGCAACCTTTGCAATAAGAATACTTCCTTTGACAGCAGATCTGGAATTAATGAAGCAGGCGTATTCATATTTCCATTCAGTGAGGTCATTTGGTAATTTTCTCAAACATTTTTGAAAAAAATGAAAAAAGTGTTGACAAAGCAGATAAGAGCTATCAGGATGGTGTGTAGGATAATACCAAGAATTTCTTGCAGACAACTCTCTTAAAATCTCTATATCCTTACTATGACTTCTGAGCACATGTATTCTCTATTTTAACTAGTTTACATGAAATTCACAGGTAGGCTACACACTTTCAATACAAGAAACAAAAATAAACTTACACGAAACACATAAATCTTAAAATTAGTTCAAGGAGGAGCTCATTATTTTGGTCACGTCTCTTTAACACAATCCCTAAATCAATAAACAATTTGTAGATAATAAAGATGTATTTAAAGCAAAACTATAGGATTATCTTATGGCAACTCCTTCTAAACCTTCCAATATTTTCCATGTGGGAATTAAGTATATCTAATCTGACTTGGAAAAATCAGTTGCAAAATTGATATTTCTGATAAAAACTTCTCGGGTTTCAAGCCGCGTCAGAATTGAGCCGTCTGGCGACGTTTCGGAAGCTTGCACTGCTTCCATTGTCAAGCCCCGAAACGTCGCCAGACGCTCAATTCTGACGCGGCTTGAAACCCGAGAAGTTTTTATCAATCATTGCCGCCGCGAAAACGTAGATAATTGATATTTGTGTTTTTGTTTGTAACATATAATACAGGGTGAGTCGAAAAGGATTTTAAAAACTTTGGAATGATATAGAAATTTGTTGAGACTACTTACAGAATCGGTAGATGTATCATTTTATAGCAAGTTTGATGCTCGTTGTGCATTAGAACACTATTCCACCTCCAGGAGCACCAGCGTAGTGCACAGTTCAAATGGCTACTCTAACTGGTGCGAAGCGTGCTTGCTATGTGTTTTGGTTTAGTGAAACGAACTCTGCAACAACTGTTCGGCGTAAATTTAGTACTGAATACGCTAAAGAACCTCCACAGGCATACAATTTACTCTTGGCACAAGAACTTTGTTGAGACGGATTGTTCACTGCGACATGATACTAAATCACCAGGTCGCCCGCGTGTTGATGGTTATGTCGAACAGATTAGGGAGAGTTTTGCCCTCAAACAACAAAAATCAACGTGACGTGTGTCTCGCGAGTCTGGCAATCCACAAACGACTGTTTGGCAAGTACTGCGCAGACGTTTACACTTGAAATCATACAGATTGACAATGGCACAGTATATTAGTGGTGCAGATAAGGTTGCTCGTGGGAAATTCTGTGCGAAAATGTTGCATCGGATAGAGGACGAAGAGACATTCCTGAACACAACAATCTTCAGCGATGAATCAACACTCCATATCCCTGGCATGGTGAACACACACAAATGCATAATACGGGACAGCGAAAATCCACATGCAACCCTGGAGCACTTTCCTGATAGCCCCAAAGTTAATGTGTTTTGCCACTGAATAAATTGAAAGTGTACGGCCTTTTATTCTTCATGGAGAAAACTGTCATTGGTATTGTGTGTCTGGATATGCTTGAAAACTTTTTACTTTTACAGATTGATGAAGATGACCGATACGGTATGGTTTACTACCAGTAAGACGTCGCACCCCTCATTTCCTCACGGAAGTTCGAAGTTTCCTCGATAATCGCTTCCCATGTCGGTGGGTTGGCCGTGAAAGGTCAATCACATGGCCACCTCACTCCCCAAACTTAACATTTTTTTTTTTTTTTTAAATTTATTTGGCCTTTGGTATAAACCATACAGCCAGCTTGGTTACAGTTTGGTTATTTCTACAAGTGGGTTTTTAATAGTTTTGATGTCTGGTTTCATTTGATATACGTTCATCTACTGTGCATCATAGATCACATGCTCAATATAACCCAATATAATACAATATAAATACAATATAAAAAACAATAATACAATATGGTACAATAGTTCGATAAAATACAATATAAAATTCATAACATACCGTTTTAACATAAAATATTTACAACTTAAAATACAATATATAACATGCATCATGTACATACAAAATTCAGCATACAAGTTTTGTAAATTGTTCCAGTGGTTACATGTACCCTTAAGCCACAGTTTAGAATACACAGCCTTTGGTACAGAAATCAACAGACTGGTTATCTTTCAATGTAATGTGGGTTTTAGAAATGAGAATGTCATATTTCTATGTTGTTTCTTATTGCAAAATGAAGAGAATCATGAAGATTTCCGTCCTATTTTCGTGGAGAAGGTCTGCATCTTGGAAGGGAATACCACACCGTGTTTAGTCAGTTCTTCAATTAATTCAGTTGATTCTGCCCAGTGGCGTCCACAGGCAAAAAATATATGATCTACGTTCTCGACACTAATGCCATCACATTCACAAATGGGGGAGGTGATCGCATTAATCCTAAAGAGGTGGCTCGCGAAGCGTCCGTGGTTGAATTTGAGCCTAGAGACAAAGGTTGTGATCTTCCTTGAGATTTGGATGTTGTCATGCCAGTGTGAGCGTGGGATAGTTGGATGGATTTTTCTATAGTATTCACCTTTATGTGTGTCTTTTGACCGCCACTCTCTGTCCCATTCTAATCTGGTTTATTGCGGTATATAGGGGTCAAGTCCGACGCGGGAATTTGTTTAATTTTCTCACCACTGAG
>JARYHS010012159.1:0-12534 GCA_031002005.1 Vandiemenella viatica
CATTCACAAATTAAGCAATTCCACATGCCTTAAAATGTGATGCATCATCTAGTGATTCTAGTCTCTTCTTTCAGTGAAACTTTTATACAAAATTCTTTCCTCGCGCATTATCTCTAGATCATGTTCACTTCGCACTTTATCTACACACTAATATTTTCAGTATTCTTCTCCAGTATCTTCTTTCCCAGTCTTTCTTAAGTCCTAGATACACACAGTACTCTGTTCCACGCGTCCATTTTCAGAGAGTTCTTTCTGAGTCGTAGGTTATTCTCCAGTAGCTCTACTGCTGCTAGTACTGCAAGGTGTTGTGATCTGAATAGAGAGAATCGTTATTTCACACACAACCTTCTAGTTTTGACGTAAAATCTTAGCTACTTTCACCAGATTCCAAACCAACGACGGATGGACGATGTGGTTCATTGGTTGATTTTTCCCTTAATTGCTATTGTGGAAATTTTTAAACTGGCAGTACAACATAGTGAGTGCACTAGCGTGGCAGTCTCTGTAGCTGTTAATGGTTTTGTAAAAGCCTCTGTGTCACCGATAACATGGTTGAACTTCTTGACAAGACTTTATAAACTCATAATGTCCAGTTCACTGTGTCAGTAACTACTATCCTGTTTCACAGATATTTCTTTATGGTGTTTGCAAAACATACGTGCCATGCCAACATCTAAATAAATAAGTTTAATGTTTGAAAGTGAAAAGTATCCTCTCTCATACCTTCTAACATGACAATGTCATAAGCCAATCGGAGCGAACTGATTATTTGATCCGTGAACCCTAATGCTGGATTAAAATTTTTGTTTCTCTTCTCACAAATTGAACATAAGTGGTGTCACTACAACTTTTTTTCCAAATGAGGCTTGTCTCTCGTTATTCTGTAATTTAGTGTAAGAATATGATTAAGTTATTACTCCATCTCGATATTTTAGACTTGTTTGCTTTAAAATTTCGAACATTTTGTCAAGTCTAACAGTATCTAGTCCACAAATCATATAAATGTATTTGATTTTTTCTCGAACCGTTATTCCAATTGTTAAGACCACGATCGCACCCCGGTTCTTCCCAACCCTAAACAGCTCTCTCCTGCCAGTGGCGTACCTAGGGTGGGGCAGGTAGGGCACGTGCCCTGGGCGCCATTGAAAGGGGGGCGCAAAATTCTCAAATTATTAAACTTAAAAATCCAAATAAATAATTCATATTCAAATAATCCCACGATACCAGCGCGGGGCTGATGAGCTTTCGCGAACGAGCGAGAAGGAATGAGTAAACAGCGAATCGCAACACGATTGGAAGGTATATTGCGTGCTCTGTCCAAATTGAATGGAACAATAGTAGCGGCCTCTACCCCGCGCCCGTATTGGCAAATTTTGTTCTTAGGTTATGAGACAATCGATACTTTCTCCATTGCTTAATTGCTGATGAGATGAGGCGTGGCTCAGTGGTGTATTTTATTTGCCTTGTATGCGTCGTGAGCAAGCATGAAGCTACTTTATTTCGCAATAAATCCAACACAATTTGAAACGATTGTTTTCAAAGAAAAAACAGAGAGGGGCTGAGGGACGAAGAAAAAAGAAATTGCAGGATGAAGTAGCACAAAAATCCAGTAAGCACTTCTTCTTGAAAAGTCCACTACAGGAAGTTCAACATGTCCTAAGGAATTGCGTATATCGAGATGTACAATGAAATACAAAGTATCCAACACTAATTCATCACAAGACGAGGAGGATTTGTTTTTTTTTTTTTTTTTTGCTGTCGTCAGTCTTTAGACTGGTTTGATGCAATCCTCCATCCCTTCCTATCCTGTGCTAACCTCTTCATTTCTACATACCCCTTACAACCCACGTCCTCAATTATCTGCTTCATATATTCTAATCTCTGTCTACCTCTACAGTTCTTACCTTCGACTGTTCCCTCCACTAACAAATTAACCAATCCAGCATGTCTCAAAATATGACCTACCAGCCTGTCTCTTCTTCCTGTAAGCTTCTTCCATAAACTTCTTTTCTCACCCATCATTTCCAAAACTCGTTCATTTCTTACTTTGTCTGTCCACCTAATTTTCAGCATTCTTCTGTAGCACCACATTTCAAATGCTTCAAGTTTCTTTCTTTCCGGTATTCCTAAAGTCCATGTTTCGCTACCGTACGTGCTGTGCTCCACACATAGAGTCTTTAAAAGTTCTTTCTAATTCTAGATAAATACTTTGAAACACTAAAAGGTTTCTCTTTTCATGAAGGCTCTTTTTGCTAGTGCTATTCTGCTTTTTAACATCATTCCTGCTTCGGCATTGGTTGTAATTTTGCTTCCCAAGTAAACAGAACTCACTCACTTCTCCTTATAGCATCCGATCCTATTTTTATATTTAATCTGCTACTATTGGTATCATTTCTGCTACATTTCATCACTTTTGTTTACTTTGATTTATATTCAGTCCAAAATCTTCCTTCAGTATTTTGTTCATGCCATTCAATAACTTCTCAATATCCTCAGCCCTCTCTGCTAACAAGACAATGTCATCAGCAAATCGTAGCATACTGATTTTTTCTCCCTGAAAACTTATGCCACATGGAAATTTTTCTTTGACTTTCTTCATTGCTTCTTCTACAAGTTGAATATTAACGGGGATAGACTACAACCTTGTCTCACACCCTTTTTAACTGATGCATGTCTCTCGTGATTCTCTACTTTTATTACAGCCACTTGATTCTTATATAGTTTATAGAGTATTCTTCTATCTCGATACTTTAGACCTGACTTCTTTAAAATTTTGAACATCTTGTCCCACCTAACATTATCAAAAGCTTTTTCTAAATCAACAAATGCCATAAAAGTATCTTTGTTTTTCTTGATCCGCCCTTCAAGTATTAATCTTAAAGACAGAATTGCTTCCCTTGTACCGCGATTTTTCCTAAACCCAAACTGATCTTCACCTACTATCTCTTCTACTACCCTTTCCATCCTTCTGTATATTATTCTGGTCAGTAATTTTGAAGCATGTGATGTTAGACTAATGGTGCGATAATTCTCACATTTGTCGGCTTGTGCTTTCTTTGGAAGTGTGAAGATGATATTTTTATTAAAATCAGTTGGAATTTCTCCTGTTTCATAACTTTTTGATATCAGCTTGAATAATCTTTCGATTCCTTCCTCTCCTAGAGATTTAAGAAGTTCTGCAGGGATCTCATCAATTCCAACTGCCTTATTTGCTTTCAAGTCATTCAGAGCTTTATTAAATTCTGTCCTCAAAACAGGATCTCCTAAGTCATCAATGTCGACATCGCCTTCCATTTTTTTCATACACTATTGTTCAAGTCGTCCCACATACAGTTTCTCAATGTATTCCTTCCATCGGTTAGCTCTATCTTCTGAGCTTAAAAGAGGTTTCCCATCGGCAGCTTTAATGTTCATACCTCTTTTCTTCATTTCTCCAAAATTCTATATGCAACATCTACTTTCCTACGACCATTTCCTTTTCTACTTCTTCACACTTTCTTGTAGCCATTTTTCTTTTGCTATTTTGCATTTCCTATTTATTTGATTTCTAAATTGCCTGTACTGCTCTCTTCCTGCATCATCCTGAGAATTTTTTGTACCCTTCTCCTCTGATCCATCAGCTCCAAAATTTATTCTGTTATCCAAGCTTGTTCCCCAAAAGTCTTTGCCAGCTTTCATTATTTCGGTCTTTAATGCATTCCATTCGCCCTCGGTTGAGCTCCTTTCACAGTTACTTCTTAGACCTATGTCTACCATTTCTGCAAATTTTTCTCTTGTGCTAGATTGTTTCAGTTTATTCACTGCCAGTCTGTTCTGCTTATGCTGCTTCCTTATTCGCTTGAATTTCAGCCTGCACTTCATTACTATAAAATTATGGTCCGAGTCTATGTCTGCTCCTGGGTAACGCTTTACAGTCTAGAAACTTGATTCCTGAATCTCTGTTTGACCATGATATAATCTAGCTGATTCTGCCTGTATCCCCAGGACGTTTCCAGGTGTATATTCTTCTTGCATGGTTCTTAAACAGTGTGTTCGCCACTACCAGCTTATATCTTTCACAAATTTCTGCAACCTGCTTCCTCGCTCATTTCTTTCTCCTAGACCAAAACATCCTACAGTATTCCCCTCTTTTCCTTCTCCCACTATTGCATTCCAATCACCCATGATTATTAGATTTTTCTTCCCTATTCACATATTGGATTAATTCTTCAATTTCAGCGTATATTTTTTCTATTTCTTCGTCATCTTCTTGTGACGTTGTTATATATACTTGTACCAATGTGGTTGGGACGGGCTTAGTTTCTAACCTCATCAAAATAATCCTGTCACTAAACTGTTCCCAATAACTCACACCGTTTCCCTACTTTCTTGTTCATTACAAATCCTACACCAGTGACTCCATTGGACAGCTTGTGTGCTAATTATCCTGTGTTCCCCAGACCAGAAATCCTGTGCGTCCTTCCATTAATCTCACTAATCCCAACAACATCTAACTTAAGTTGTTTCCATCTCCCTTTTTAAGTTTTCTAACCTACCTGCCCTATTCAGACTTCTAACATTCCACGCTCCGACTCGTAGAATGTTTCTATCCATTCTGATGACTCCTCCCTGAGCAGTCCCCAACCGGAGATCCGACTGGGGAACTATTTTACCTCCGGAATATTTTACCCAGGAAGAAGCCATCATGATATATGTAATTTGAGAGAGTTACATGTCCTCGGGATACCCTTTGGGTCTTTAATGCAGTGGTTTCCCGTTGCCTTCTGCATCCCCATGCCGTTGATCATTTCTGATTCATCCGCCTTTAGGGGCCGTTTCCAACCCCAAGGGCAAGAGGGTGCCCTGAACCACTCCCCGCTCTTCTGCCCTCCTTTCGGAGGCCGTTGGCAAGCAGTGGGTGACTCCTTATACCGGGAATCTTTCAGTCGCCAGAGCCTCGTCCGTGCAAACTTGGTGCACCACGTGAAGGAGAGGTTGACATTTGGTTGGAAAAGACTAGTATAGTCTCTCCCAAACCCTTACACCCCACGAGGAGGATATAAATTTAGATAATGCTGAGTGTGGCGAGATTAAGAGCAGAGAGGCTACGAGGTCTAAGACTTCTGAAGAATTTGTAGAAAACATTGGTATTTTAGTAGGAAAAAAAGTTGGTGGAGGTTATATGGTGGACGATGTAGAAAACCGAATTACTGCCAGACCAGAAGTAATTAATATTGGACTTTTTGGTAAGACAACTATGAAATCAGTTCTGTCGGATAATTTTAAAACAGAAATATGTAAAATGGGTTCAAAATATTTCCAAACTACTGACGGTCCTATCCAACCTGCAAATAACCGTTGTATGAGCTAAAACTGGCTTACACTGGAAAGCATCTGAATGGCTCACTGCCCATGAAAATGCTAAGAATCATCGTGAGTGCTTTCACCCAGTGGAAAGAAAGGGAAAGAAATTTTGCAGCAACTGATGGTATTATTGACGCTGAATTTCAAACCCAGATCAAAACAGAAAAAAACGAAAGTGGCGTAATGTATTAAAGAAAATCTTCCACTGCATCAAATTTCTTGCCACTTAAAATCTTGCATTACGAGGTCACAGAGAGTCACTTAGTACATGCGACGGATCCGAATCCAATAATATTGATAATTTCCTTGGTTTAATAAAGCTTCTGGACATAATTAGACCCCATCATGTTCAGGTTAAAAATCCTGGCACCACATCTTATTTTTCACCTCGTTTTCAAAATAATTTCATTCACTGTTCGCCAAAGTTTATTGTCAAACATTCAAAAATCAAAATACTATGATACCTTGTTCGACTCTACCCCTGACCATGCACATCATAAGCAGATGCCTGAAGTAAGATACGTAGAAGTTGATTTTGAGAGGAAAGTCCTTTCTCGTTTTCATTCAGATGAGTCAAAAGGAAGCTGGAAGCTTGGTTGATGAAATGTTTAAACAGCTAAAGAAAGGCGGTATGGATATACAGGATTGTTGTTCACAATGTTATTACAACACTGCTATGATGGCTGGGTACAGTACTGGTGTTCACGAAAGAATAAGCGAAAATGATAATCTGCCGATATTTATGAATTGTGATAATCATTTATTCAATTTGGTTGGTGTACACGCAGCCAAGCATGATACTATAATGGTCACATTCTTGGAACTATTTATGTATTCTTTTCTAGTTCCACTATGCGTTGAGAAAAACTGAAGAACACCGTGCCTGTGGTTGTAAAATCAGAGTCTGAAACAAGATGGAGTGCAATGGTTGAAGCAGTTAACAAATATGTTTAAGATATGCTGAAAGTTCTCCAAGACATTACAGACGATATCAATCAAACTAGTGAAACAAGAAGTGCTACAGGACTTCTATATAATCGCATGTTGTCCGACTTCGTTCTATTGACCGTCTTTAAAAGCGGCTCAAGGATCCTTAGCATGAATTTTTATGATATAAAAACCCACAGACACCATTTTACCAATAAAAGAGAGAGGTTGGTTAATGATGCACTCGAGAAAGGTTTCAATCTTTTCCAGGATTTGGATGTAGTGATTGAAAGATGTCAAAGGCGAACAGAATGCGAAGGACCCTCGGTTGAGTGCCGAGAAAGAAATGGAACGAGTTATGAATGGATCGCTGGATAGTGTTGTGCTTGAAATGAGCGAAAGTTTCAGTCGTCTGCATGAAACGGAGTAAGATTTTGATTTCTCCTAGATATTAAAAGTCTGTGGTACAGCATTGACGATCATGACCATTTAAAAAAGAAATCTAAAGAATTTTGAGACGTCTATGGTTGTGATGTTAACGGAGAACAGACACGAAGCAATATTGGATGTTCGAATGCTAATATCCACAACATAAAAAGATCTGAAGAGCTTCTTGAATTCATTGTTGAGGACGGAGATGAGGGCGTCTTTCCCAGTCTGCGCATTTCAATTCAGATTATGCTTACGATTGCAATATGTATCGCAAGTTGCGAGGGATCTTTCAGTAAGCTGAAACTAATACCTACAATGGGTCAAGAAAGGTTAAGCGATCTAGCTTGGTTCAGTATAAAGCGAGAAGAAACCGAAGAAATAGATTTCGAAAATGTTATTAATCTATTTGCATCGCAGAAGACTAAGAAAGTGCCATTTTAATTTTAAGATTATAAAATAATTTTGCTCCAAAACAGAAAATAATAGTGTTTATTAATGTTAATAATTGTTTTATTTCATAAATCTGTTTGTTTTATATTTAGATAGTTTACCAAAGGGCGCAACTTCGATGCTTGCCCTAGGCGCCATTTCCGATTGGTACGCCCCTGGGCAAAGTGCAGCTGGACCTTTACACTTAGGGAGCGTGCATAAATCACGTAGCTCCATTTTGGCTTCCTGTGAACCCCCCTGCCCCCCACGTAGCCCGACGTGGCTTTTTTCCATATTAATTCCAGAAGACATTTTGTACTGTTTTCTCTTGTCAGACTATCGTAAATTACATCCGGGGATAATTAAATGACGGAAATAAATATTTACATGCTTCTGTGTGTTCTGTATGTCATTTTAACTGTGACAAATAATACGATAGAGAAGCTAAGTGGCCTGGCTCTGAAACCCCCCCTCCCTCCGCGTAGCTCACCGTAGCTTCCCAGCCAACCCCTCCCTTCCTAGACGGAGCCACGTAGTTTATGCACAATCCCTTAGCAACTGATACACAAACTGGTGCAAATTAAAATCCCAACACCCAGACGGTGTTGTGATAAATGAATGAAATTTGGCCCCAAGTATGCCCGCATGAAGAGTATTAAATGATTAAAAATTGAAAGTTTTATATGTAATAATATGAGAATCACTGTGCTATTTATTATGTAAATTGCAAATTTTTTTAGCGTATAAATGGCGAACAGTGTGGTGTAACATGACACTTTGTTGTCTAAAAGTTCTTGTTGGCTAAGTATGCCAAGGCGAAGAGTGACAGCTCTCTACACCCAAATAACTAACTGTGAGAGAGGTTGGAGAATTGACGTATTTTTAAAGGGTGAAATCTCCCGAAGGATTGGCTGTAGTGCAATGTCAGTATACAGACTTGTTACACGGTGGATGAAAGAAGGCTCTAATACTCCTAGAGCAGGAATGGGTCCACACAGATGGAGAACAGCAAGTGAAGACCGCCTTATTGTGTGGGTGGCTGTTGCTGACAGATGGTTGACTGCAGGCCAGATCCAAGCAGTAGTTACAGTTAGAGACACCCCTCCCTCCTCCCCGGACGATTGTAAACCAATTTCTTGAAGCTGGGTTACACTCTCTGGGCCCTGTGCAATATGTCCCAATAATCTAATTTCATTGCCAGCCAGCATCATCAATGGACATGTGAATAACGTACATTTGTGTTTAGAGACGAGTCTCGAGTCTGTCTGTGGCAAAGCGATAAGCGACGACATGTTTGCAGCTGTAGTAGAGAAACGGCTTACCTGCTGTGATTTCAGAACGTCACGCAAGTGCAACCAATGGTGTCATTTTTTGGCGGCAATCAGTTTCGACAGCATGACTGAGTCGGCTGTTGTTGATGACACAATGACAGCCCACGACTATGTGGACGTGGTACTACACCTTATTGTGATACCCTTCATGTTCACCATCCAAATCGCATTTTACAACACGATAATGCCCGTCCTCAAACTGCGGCCATCGTCACACAAGCCTTGCAAGGAGTTTCGATTACAATTTGGACAGCATGGTTCCCAGATTAGTACCCAATAGAGCATGTCTAGGATACCAGGAATAGACACATTAGATCACATGGTCACCCAGCACAAACTGTGCAACAACTGACTGCATAAGACTTGCACGCGTAGTGAGACATACACCAAGAAGAAATCCGAACTCAATGCCGGCAAAGATCCACGAATGTATTGGTGCTCCAACCGAGAGTGGTGGGGTAACGATTAGGGTTCTGGCCTCGCATTCGGGAGGACGGCGGTTCGAATCCACGTCCGGGCATCCAGATTTGGGTTTTCCATGGTTTCCCTAATCACCCCAGGCAAATGCCGGGATGCTTCCTTCAAGACGCCATGGCCGAATTCCTTCCCATTCCTTGCCCCCCCCCCCCCATCCTTTCCCGTCTCTAAAGACCTCACTGTTAAGAGACATTAAGCAGTTAAAAAAATTGGTGCTCAAGTTGGACGCATTTCTTACTGACAATTGTATCTAAAGGTAATAACTTAGTCTGATCCATTTCCATATGTTATCTTTCTTCTAGGTGTCTCCCTGGATATATCTTCAAAGTTTCCTAAAATTCTATCATTAATGTATGCGTGTTGTGATTTTAATTTCCGCCAGTGTAACTATAGGGCGACCATAAGACTCCGCTATAAATTTAAAAAAGTCGAAAGCTACCCAATCATTTGTTATTGAAACGTTAACATAGGCTGTGTTTAAGTAACTTCGCAACCTCAGTATTTGTAGGACTAAGGGATATCGAGAGGAAAGTTGACAGAAGTGACTTGATCCAAGTAGAAGCAATTCCAGACCCAGATGGGGTCCCATTGGAGCAAATCCGGGTCCAACAAGTTGTGAGACTCTGGGGATACTGTATAGTCAGAGAAGCAACTCTACATTAAGTTCCTTCATAAAAATAGAAGAATAAATAAAATATAAAACATAAACAAATGTAATTAAAAACGTAATTAAAAAACAACGGGTCAGGTAATGAAAGAACATGCCATTGTGATATCTGCCGTCTTTACATGAAGTACTTAACAAGTGAAGTATTTTACTACCCTCCTAAGAAATACGTAGCTATAGACAACTATGTACTGAAGATCGTCTCCACATGTAAATTTTAGATTTCTAGCGCCGCTCTGTAGCGTACAAATAAAAATGTTGTAAACGGCTCAAATGTTCGTTCAGTTTCTGATTAAAGCTCAATTTTTGTTCAGGAACAGAAGTTCGATATTCCTGTCGATTTAAGGAACTCGTAAGAATTTAGGTAACTGTATTCGACAGAGGGGTTACCCGTAATAGAAATCTTCTGTAAATTTATCTTGGAAAATTCTTAGAGAATCATAAACTTATTTATTTCATCGCGAATATTTACATATTCTCGATTAGTAGAAAGCATAGCAAATTTAAATGAACCTAGAATTTTAAGTGTTTACTAATGTTACGATTTCGCTAGCAAGATACGCGGTTCCGACTATTTTAAACACATGCTCTATAAAAGTTGATTACCAACGACAGACGATACTATCAACGAACACATGGACCCGCTCGGATTGAAACCTTACAGTATTGCTATTTTAATGCAATTTTCCGAATCAATTTATTTGCATAAATTCGAACATGATACGATTTCATGTCGAGTATAGGTGCACCGTCGACAATAGGTAGGTACGCAGAATGTAAATCGGATAACGCGAAATGTACGCAATTTATACATCACGAATCTGTCAGATGATAAATTCAAAAATCACTAGAAAATACTTCAAGTCACTTGTGAATCTTGGCTTCAAAGCTAATGGAATTCTAAATAAGCGAAACAGTTTTGATGCCTAAACTACGCGTATTCCGACATACGCTTGGTTGCTTTTTTTTTTTCATTTTCAAAGGAAAATCTAACATTTTTCCTGAAATAATTTCAAGGATTTACAATTTATCTGTCTAATTACCATGATTTTAACAATTTTAGATATATGTAATTAATCCTTTAATTTTAAAACTTTCTCTCTTTATACAAGAAAACTTACATTTTATCCACCGCCGCTACTAACAAACCAAACAACAGTGACGGACGTCAAGCACAACGAGTTTCTGTGATTGGTGGAGCTACAGAGCAAAGCTCTCTTTGTTTAAGCGCGCGGTGTTGCCAATCATTGTACTCTACTGTAATTAAAGAGCACAGCGCCCTTGATCGCATTTGAGAAAGCGATAGATCAACTTAAAAACAAATATTCAAAACATGAAAGGTAGACGTGTCTCGACACCAAAGGATAAATTAAAACTGTTAAAAAAAATTATCACACTAATTTCGATTACTAATTTTCGAAATGAGGGTGTCACCCCCAAACGGGTGACACCCGGGGCGGACCGCCCCCCCCCCCTAGCTACGCCACTGCAGAGAAGACCCGCTCGATTCGTGACCGCTTGCTATAGTCCTTATGAAAGCGTCACAGAACTGATTAGTAAACTAGGCTGGGAGTCCTGGTAGATAGACGACGCACGTTTCGTTTAAATTTATTGGTAAACATGTGTACTCCCACTTTCACTTACGAGTGTAGTGAAATACTTTGTCCACAAACCAATTTGAGCCGGAATGTCAGGAAAGATAAGATTACAGAAATAAGGTGCCACAATGATTCATATATGTAGTCTTTTTTCACTCGTACCATTAGGGATTGGAATGCACAACAAAGAGATTAGCTTTGGTGCCGAGCATCCTCTGCCACCACAATTTTGTGAATTACAGAGTATATATGTAGATGTAGACAAGAAGTTCTTCGGTATGGGATATATTGCGGAGGAAGCAACCCATCTTCTCAGGGGAAATTGAGAAGGAAACCACTGCCTTGTGGTGAAGAGGGATCTTCAAAGGCTAAGGGAGTAAACCCCGACAGAAAATCCTCTTCTGTGTTAGGCCTAGCAAGCTAACAGAGTAGAGAACATAAAAGTGTTGCTTTCAAAATTAAAACGAGCCTCGGAAAGAAAGATGCACCGAATGTAGACAAGAACCTTGGAATTAATGACGATATTATGTCTGATGATCATCCAAGATGCAGAAGAAGAACCAACCGCAAAACCAAGCTTCGGATCGGAACCTTGAACATTATCACCTCAACTGGAAAATTATGCATTTAATGAACCGCAGATATATTCACATGCTAGGCCTAAGTGAAACAAAATGGAAAGGTTGCAACACAAGAATGTTGGATGACGGATACAAACTATACTGGTGTGGGAACAAATCGATGGCGAAAAATGGAGTTAGTTTAATACTCCACAAAGACATTGATAGTATAATCAATGAAAGATTAATAAAAGCCAAAGTATGCCTACAAGGAGAAACCATAATTGTGGTCCAGGTCTACGCCCCACAGCATGCAGGGATGCAGTGAGGACCAAACAATAAGCTTTATAGAAGAACTAGAAAGTATCATTGATGACGAGAACCTAGTGATAATGAGAGACTTCAATGCCCAAATAGGGACCGATAGGCCGGGCTATGAAGGAATTGTGGGGCCATATCGCTCATTTGCTGCAACAGTGACACAACTCAAAAACGTCAATTTTATAGTAGGATCAATTGAAATGCATTCACTAGAAAATAGCTTATCTATAAGTTTTATTAAAATAATACAATATAAAAGAAGGGAAAATGTATAGTATCAGTTGTAGTATTAATGAAAATGGTTCATCCTAAGTTATAACTCAAGACAGCTCGTTTTTTTAGTTATGTCATGGTTGCAGCAAATGAGCGATATGGATTTGGCAGTAGAAATGCTGATGGAGACCTTCTGCTTGACGTATGCACAAGAAATAAACTTGTGAAAAATTCGT
>JARYHS010012160.1:0-11998 GCA_031002005.1 Vandiemenella viatica
TCGAAAAAAACGGATTTTGAAGGGTGAGATCTAAAAAAATAAAGGTCTCAAAAAGTTTCAAGGGCGATATCTAGGTGGGGGGGGGGGGAGTTCTCATGGACCAAATCTCATCAGAGGGGAGGGGGGGGTCCAGAAATCCGGAAAAACACCTCACGTAATTTATGGATGCCCCCTTAAACGAGCGTCGCCAAATCGAGTTCGACCGAAGGCCTGGTTCATTTTGTTTGTATGTCGCTTTTATTTTGCTGAAGAGTAGTACTAAGGCGGAGCTGGCGTCTTTTTTGACCTTGACCTTGAAGGGGGCGGTGGTGGGGGGACCTCCTTCCCCTCCCTCCCCTCCATGACGTCACATCCGGTTAGCGGGAAATTCGAATGGACAAATCAGCGTTCACGTCACAAGATGGCGGATCGTTAGTTCGTTCCTCCGCCGCTAAGGGGGCAGCACCGGCCGCGTTTGCGCAAACGATAGTTCCTTGATCGACCGCCCAGATGGAAGCACAAACCTCAATCTGCGCAGACATTCCATGGCTCGCGTAACCTGAATCTGAGTATTCTGTGGAGCTTAGTCGGACGCACAACCCCGCAGGCGACAACGGTTGTTTCTATTTCCCAGCGCGCGCCACAGATGACGCGTCGGGTCCCGTTAGCCGCTATTCCTGGCGTGCGTAGTTTCCTAGCGCAGCGCTATTTCCGGGTGACGCGTTGGTTCCCGGTCGGGGAAGCAAAAACACCCGCCAGGTGGCAGCATAAACTGATGGCGCTAGTGTCACCCATGTGACGTCACTAGTTCACCTCCCCGGCGCGCCGCCACCTGTCAACCGCACAGCTTGTCATCACCGCTGACCTCAATTTGCACGACTATTTCCGGGATGTACCGCTAACCTATGACGCGACAGCAAGGACACTCAATCTGAGTATTTCTGACACAACGCTCCCGCAGGCGAACAGTGGAAGTATCACACGCCATTTTATTTTCAGCGCACAATTAGCGACGTCACAGGACACCGCTATCAAGAATAACATTAGGAAATCCGCTTGCTTGCTGTTAACGGTCGTTATGAAATTTCTTCCTAGTATTTTGTCATGTGTTATTGATATATTGAAGTATTTTAATTCTTTGATTGTTAAATTACTATAAATTAACTTCAAAAATTATTTATTTTCATAGTTTTTGGTCAAAAACTATTGTTTCCTTCTGCAAATACTATTATTTGGCACCAATAAGTCCTTACTTGAAAATCCCCCCCCCCCCCACTCATCTCTTTCATATACCTCATACACATTTTGTAAGGTCATTTTCTTCTATGGATTTAACCGCCATTTTTTTGCCACTCCAATTGTCTTATTGCTCTTAACATCACATTTAATGGAATTTTCGGTGATATTTATTGGCTATTTATTTCATCCCAACATCCTCATTACCAATGTGTTACTTATACACTCACAGAGATCTATTTCATCTGCTTCATGTCTTTCAATGATACCCAACGCGACTCTTGTGATATGGCACTTATAAACTATGTTATCTCTCCATTTCAAGTATTTCATACTCGTGATAAGGGTACAAAACTATCCCATCTTACTCAAGGAATATACTAAATTGCGCGGTAGGGGTTTAGTTAAATAAAAAAAAAATGTATTGGTAAATCATACACATTTATTGAATACATTTTATTGGATAATAATACATCATTCAGTACTTATAGTTTTATTTCATGTGCGTCATAGGCCTTTCTTGCCTTCACATATCGCCCCCCCCCCTTTTTTTACCTACAGTAGTTAGCACCGAGCGTGGTGGGTGAGCTTTCGGGAGGACATGTGTTCGAATGTACACAGACGGAAAAAAAAATCCCAACACCAAGAAAAAATTATTCTAGAGTAATGAAATTGGACAATGCATTTGTCAAGTTAACATGTTTAATTGATTAAATTTTCAAGATCACAGGTTAATTTAAGCTCAAGAAAATGCATTTCAAATGTGAAATACTGTTAAATTAATAGCCGGTGTAACCTCCAGAATTTTGAATGCAAGCCTGCAAACGTGAATGCATTGTGTCATACAGGTTTCGAATGTCACTTTGTGGTATGGAGTTCCATGCTTGTTGTACTTGTGCTGTCAATACTGGGACGGTCAGTGCTGGCTGTGGATGATGCTGGAGTTGTCGTCCAATGATATCCCATACGTGTTCAATTGGAGACAGATCTGGTGATCTCGCAGGCCAAGGTAACATGTCGACACTCTGTAGAGCACGTTGCGAGACAACAGCGGTATGAGGGCGAGCGTTATCCTGTTGAAAAACTCCCCCTTGAATGCTGTTCATGAATGGCAGCACTACAGGTTGAATTACCAGACTGACGTACAAATTTGCAGTCAGTGTGTTTGGTATAACCACAAGAGTGCTCCTGCTGTCATAGGAAATTGCTCCCCAGACCATGACTCCAGGTGTAGGTCCAGTGTGTCTAGGCCGCAGACAGTTTGGTTGCAGGCGTTCCCCTGGCCTCCTTCTGACCAACACTCGGCCATCACTGGCACCAAGGCAGAACCTGCTTTCATCAGAAAACACAACAGATCTCCACTCCGTCCTCCATGAGCTCTTGGCTTGACACCACTGGAGTCGCAAACGGCGATGGCTTGTAGTCAGTGGAATGCACGCTACAGGGCGCCTGGCTCGGAAGCTGTCCTTGAAGTAACCGATTTCTAACAGTTCGTTGTGTCACTGTGTACCAACTGCAGCTCGAATTTCTGCCGCAGACGCAGTACGATGCGTCACAGCTGTACGCCGAATACGGCGGTCTTCCCTCTCAGTAGTGCCACGTGGCCTCCCGGAACCCGGTCTTCTTGAGGCAGTACCATCCCTTGACCACTGCACCCAACAATCATGCACAGTGGATACATTCCGGCCAAGTCTTTCTGCAATATCGCGAAAAGAAAATCCACCTTCTCGTAGCCCTATTACACGACCTCGTTCAAACTCGGTGAGCTGTTGATAATGGCTTCTTCGTCTTCTTAAAGGCATTCTTGGCTAACATCAACTCACTATGTCAAATCTCAGCGGTAAATAACGTTCACAAAACTTTACAGCGCGTATTTAAAGCAAACCTGATTTGCAAGCTCTGAGTAGCGCTACTAGCGCCACACTTATGCGCGAAGCGCGAAATTTGAATCGATGTCATCTTTCAGATGTATAAACACGCCTACCAATTCGTTTATCTAACACAAGTCTTTCTTGGTGTTGGGATTTTTTTTTCCGTCTGTGTACATCAGGCCATCATGATTTCGGTTTTCCATGGTTTCCTGAAATCACTCCTAGAAAAAGCTTGATATGCTGGAAATACTGGAATTTTGGAATTAACTTGGGTATATTGTTTCTCTCGAAAACTGTCTCTTGGAAGTAATGTGTAATCATACACCAATGCATTCACATTCGTTTTATTAGTTACTATGTGGGGAAATATGGCCGATTCCGTATTGCTCGCTAATTAGCATACACCTTCTTTAATATTAAGGACGTTACATTCGCCGGGCATCCAAGTATGGCACGCAATATTATTTTCAGCGCAAAAGAATACATATGGTAATCACACAATTCTATTGACTGCTTTGTTATATGAGCCTAATTTTTTTCTGAACATGCAGCATACGCTATTTCGAGCGTATTATTACGGATTTTCTGGCGTGGAATGTGCGCGTCATGTTTATACACTACTAGATGGTACAAATGATAGATCCCTCAGCAATCGTTATTACCAAAACCTATAATTTTCTTCCTAGGACCTTCGAGGAGCATTTTTTCATGTCATATTGATATTTCGAATCATTATAATCAGTTAATTGTTTAGTTTACCATAAAATTAACTTCTAAAACATATTGTTGCCTTCTGAAAACAGTATTATTGGTTCAAATAACAAGTCCTGTTCGTTGTACATTATATAAGGTCATTTACTTGTAGCGGCCATTTTTTATATCCACCCCCAAAGTTGTCTTATTGCCCCAACACGCCTTTTGTGATATGTCGGTTTTAAAACGCTGTTCTCTTTTTATTTCTAATATTTCATACTCGTAATAAGAATACTATACTAATCCATCATACTAAAGGAATATAAAAAAATTGTTGGGTAGGGGGATTCGTTAAATAAAAAACATAATTCTTGATAAATGTTACAGATTTATTGAAATTTTAAAATACATTTTATTGCAATATAATACATCATTCAATACTTATGATTCCATGTGTGTCATAGGCCTCTCTTGCATTCACATCATGCCCCCTTTTTTTTACCTGAGTCTTCACTTAATATCCATTTATTGCCTTACACGTTATGAAATTCCATGCCAAAGCATGTATATCTTTAAACGTTGCTAATGTTTATGAGATGAGAAATGTATTTATGTGGGTGACACATACTCTCTGTCACAAATTGCTGTGAATAACATAGACATGCAACTTACGGGTGTATCTCAAAACTCGAATGTCACGAGGGAAGAAAGAATTCGTATAAACATCAAATCTCGACAGTGGCTCAGTAGTTAAGGCGTCTGACCGGAGATAGAAAGGTCCTCGGTTCGAATCCCTGTCTGGGCGGTGATTTTCATAAGCCCTTAACCCACCTTTCACCTCTGGTACAGAACGCTTCTGTGGCTCGGATTCCACGTTAAACTGTTAGTCTCTTCTAAGGATAACAACTCTATGGTTGTGTACACTTTCAAAAGCAAAGATTCAAAACAGACGAAGGCCTAACGTGACCTAAACGAGCATTCATACTGCATTGAGGGGGAGAGCAAACAGTCAGCCAGTCGGATGAACAATTTTAATATCACAATCGTCTCTTGTCTCTGAGCTCAACAAAGTTTTAGGAAGGATTTGGGTAGGGATAAGGCAAATGGATGTAGGTATGGGCACTGTAGGTGAAACACGAGTGGTAATTGTAAATAATATACAGCAAACAGTGAGAACAATACCTGATGAGGATATGTACACACTTTTTCTATAGTTTCATTAACCCTGGAACCAGAAAAAATCAATCAGTAACAGCTACCAGGTCACTGTTCACATTAGTATCGCCTCGCCTCTCACACACATCAGCCATCTTTGCCATCTAGTAGCATGTGCGCAAGTATGAAACTGTTCACATCAGCATCATCTCATATCACCCACATGACAACAAGCCATCTAGTAACTTGTGCCCCTAGTACCACAAAGGCATGAGTAGATTCAAGAGCATTTCTTAACACAGGTTGCAATGTCGTACTTTTGATGCTCACTCACAGCTGCATACGTCGCAAAACACACATTATTGGTGAAAATGAACTACACACACTACATGCGGACAGACGAGAGAAAGAAAGGTACAACCATATTTACACTCTAGCTGTCTCCCCGTGCACACTGCATTTCAAGTCCAGAAACTGTGGACCCCACATTATACCACTACATACAAGCAATGATCTGACTGTGGGTTTGTAACACAAGTTCTTCCTTCTCTGGTACATCCACTCATCACGATTTTTGCTCCGAAGGACATATAGTGAACAACCTGAGAAAAATAGATCGTACCCCAAAACTAACGGCAGCAAACTGTAAACAGAACAGTGAAATGGAAGAGTGCTTGGATTCCTGAAATCACTCCAGACGAATGCATGGATAGAGACCTTCAAAAGTCCATGGCCGAATTCCTCACCGTTTCTTGCCATACATCCTTTCTCACCTCTAATGACAATGACATCGACGAGCCCGAAAAAAGCCTGATATGCTGGAAATACTAGAATTTTGGATGGTCGTTGAAATTTGTCTGTATAACGATAGCACTGTGCCAGTAATAACACGGTAGACTGGGAAGTTAAGATAGCCGCGACAAACACTTAATTTTGAAAATTCATTCACATTCAAAGGTATGGAAAAAACACATTACACACGATAATGTTACCATAATGCTCTTAGCTAACTCATAGTTTCATGGTCATCAAACAGACATCATAACCCACATTTTTCATAGTAGATCCCTACACACTGAAAAGTATCCAAAACGTCACCATAGGTGCAGACACTGGTTCTATTACGCCGAAGATAGCACCCATACTTAAACTGTCGTAAATTGTTAGGTCATTTGTATGTGAAAGTGCGTGTTTGGATATTTTATCCACTCAGGCCTCATCACCTAAAGTCTAATGCCAGATTAGGGTCATGGTTAACTTAGGCGCCATACACCACTCAGAATTATTCTACCAATATCCAGTCCAACATCATTATACGCCATATACAGCTCTCCCAGCACTCTTCATATCTTCCAGTCATATCCAGCCCAGCTCCTTTATTATGTCACTTGTTGAATGTTTTCCACTAATAAATCTAGCTACCCTGCTTTGCACCATACATTTGATGTACAAAAAATGTGGAATCCATACTACACCACTATAGCCTGACTGTGTGTTTGTACCCAAGTACTATGCTTTTCTGCCCCCCCCCCCAATTAAATGTTTTTTACCCCGAAGTACATATAGTGAAAAACGTAAGAAACAGCAGTAAACTAGTAAACAGCACAGGTGAATGGGATAGTGCCTAAAGCCCTGAAACAATGGGTTAGAAAACACAAATTGATGGTGGGTATAATTCTATAACCAAATATTTTAGACTCAAATCCACAGAGAAATCACGCACACACGCACATTTCCATGCCTACACACAACAGCACCGAGATAGAACTCACACAGAGGAAGACGACATACACACACATTAGTGGAGGAAATAAACTACACATCCTACATCCAGACAAATGAGTTTACAGGAAGGCCTGACCATATTTACGCATACATACCCAGAGAGAGACGTACACACACACACACCACCCACAACACACACACAACACACGTACATGCATACAGCAAGTTCGACATAACCAACAGCAAGCATCATGGGAACGATGAAGTGGGACAGAATTGTCGTTACCACTGATTAACTGGACAGAACTCTCGTTACAAAAATCATCAGACAGACGCCTACAGTGATATCGATCACAACAACTCCACCCCAATTATGGCAACGAAAAAGTGGTGTAGAACCCCAATGGCTCATGACTAACCAAAAAATCATCAGTAACATGTGTGCTAAGGTACCAAACTCTCACATCAACATCGTCTCATTTATGTCACACTACAGACATCTCTACCATCCAGTATCACGTGTCCTAGGTACAAAACTGTTCACATCAGCACCACCACGTTTATCCCACACCTAAGCCTTTTCGGACATACAGTAACATATGCCTAAGGTACCATGAGTAGCAGTAGACACTCTGGTCATCAGACAGATGTCATAATTCACATATTTCATATCAGGTCTCACCAAGATATCCATACGTCACCACACATAAGCACACACACAAACATAAGTGCAGGATCATCACATCATATATCCAGACAAACGAGTTGAGGGAAGATATCCGTATATTTATACATGCATACACAGAAAGAAGCACCACACGTGCATTTCTATGCCTACAGCGATCTACATACAACAACTAGACCAGTCATGACAACGAAAAAGTTGAGCTGACCCCCACATGACTGGCCAAAAATCAATCAGACAGACGTGTTGAAAGTGTGTGCAACGGAATGACATGTTGTTCGCTATCCATCCCAGTACTTATGCCATATGGGTTATTCATCACACCCAACTGGTTACGTCCACAATCAACACTGATGGCCACTGATGGTAAAATCTCGATATGGAGTAGACTCCTATCACCATAATTAGACACACAACCACTTAGAAAGACACACACACGCCCATGTATACACACAATTCCATACATCACTACACACATACAGGAAACTCGAGGAAAGGGACTGAACACCCTACATTCAGACCGAATAGGTGCGGCATGTATGAAGTATGATATGTCTTTGTCACACACATCAGTGCTCATCACACCCAACTGATTACGTCCACCATCAATACTAATGGTCACTGATGGTGAAATCTCGATATGGAGTAGACTCCTATCGCCATAAATAGACACAACCACATAGGAACATGCACACACACATATGTCCATGCATACACCACAATTCTATATGTTACCACAAACATACAAGTAACTGAACGAAAGGAACTCCACACTTCACATCCAGACTGAGATGTTACAGGATGGTCAGAGGACAGCATGTTTTTACAATACACCTCAATACTCACCACACTCACCTGATTTCATGTGCCATCATTATAGATGGCTACTGGAACTAAACTCTTGTACACTGTTTGGTCAAAGTCATTTGTTAAAGCAGCTCCTGAAATACTTATTTGAGTCAACCTGCCCAAGCGGGCGTGGCGAGACAGGGCCCCCTCCTCACGGACAGAAATACCGCAATATGACGGATCTAAAATCGCGGTCTTCGACGAATAACCGCATTTTTCCGACTGGGGCCTAATACATTTTTAGGACCGCACCGAGGACCGGAATTTCGAAGCGGTAATGAGCACCGTATACCGACCTACAACACGATATTAATTTGAACCATATACTGTTTTCAGAAGGCACAATATGTTTTAGAAGTTAATTTTATGGTAACTAAACAATTAACTGATTATAATGATTCGAAATATCAATATGACATGAAAAAATGCTCCTCGAAGGTCCTAGGAAGAAAATTATAGGTTTTGGTAATAACGATTGCTGAGGGATCTATCATTTGTACACATCTAGTAGTGTATAACATGACGCGCACATTCCACGCCATGAAAATCCGTAATAATACGCTCGAATAGCGTATGCTGCATGTTCAAAAAAAAAATTAGGCTCATATAACCAAAGCAGTCAATAGAGTTGTGTGATTACCATATGTAGTTCCTTTTGCGCTGAAAAATAATATTGCGTGCCATAACTTGTGATGCCCGGCGAATGTAACGTCCTTAATATTAAAGAAGGTGTATGCTAATTAGCGAGCAATACGGAAATCGGCCATATTTCCCCACATAGTAACTAATAAAACGAATGTGAATGCATTGGTGTATGATTACACATTACTTCCAAGAGACAGTTTTCGAGAGAAACAATATACCCAAGTTAACTCCAAAATTCCAGTATTTCCAGCTTTTTCTAGGAGTGATTTCAGGAAACCATGGAACAACCGAAATCATGATGGCCTGATGTACATTCGAACACATGTCCTCCCGAAAGCTCACCCACCACGCTCGGTGCTGAACTACTGTAGGTAAAAAAAAGGGGGGGGGGATATGTGAAGGCAAGAAAGGCCTATGACGCACATGAAATAAAACTATAAGTACTGAATGATGTATTATTATCCAATAAAATGTATTTCAATAAATGTGTATGATTTACCAATACATTTTTTTTTATTTAACTAAACCCCTACCGCGCAATTTAGTATATTCCTTGCGTAAGATGGGATAGTTTTGTACCCTTATCACGAGTATGAAATACTTGAAATGGAGAGATAACATAGTTTATAAGTGCCATATCACAAGAGTCGCGTTGGGTATCATTGAAAGACATGAAGCAGATGAAATAGATCTCTGTGAGTGTATAAGTAAACACATTGGTAATGAGGATGTTGGGATGAAATAAATAGCCAATAAATATCACCGAAAAATTCCATTAAATGTGATGTTAAGAGCAATAAGACAATTGGAGTGGCAAAAAAATGGCGGTTAGATCCATAGAAGAAAATGACCTTACAAAATGTGTATGAGGTATATGAAAGAGATGAGTGGGGGGGGGGGGATTTTCAAGTAAGGACTTATTGGTGCCAAATAATAGTATTTGCAGAAGGAAACAATAAGTTTTGCCCAAAAACTATGAAATAAATAATTTTTGAAGTTAATTTATGTTAATTTAACAATCAAAGAATTAAAATACTTCAATATATCAATAACACATGACAAAATACTAGGAAGAAATTTCATAACGAACGTTAACAGCAAGCAAGCGGATTTCCTAATGTTATTCTTGATAGCGGTGTCCTGTGACGTCGCTAATTGTGCGCTGAAAATAAAATGGCGTGTGATACTTCCACTGTTCGCCTGCGGGAGCGTTGTGTCAGAAATACTCAGATTGAGTGTCCTTGCTGTCGCGTCATAGGTTAGCGGTACATCCCGGAAATAGTCGTGCAAATTGAGGTCAGCGGTGATGACAAGCTGTGCGGTTGACAGGTGGGCAGCGCGCCGGGGAGGTGAACTAGTGACGTCACATGGGTGACACTAGCGCCATCAGTTAGTGCTGCCACCTGGCGGGTGTTTTTGCTTCCCCGAACGGGAACCAACGCGTCACCCGGAAATAGCGCTGCGCTAGGAAACTACGCACTCCAGGAATAGCGTATAACGGTACCCGACGCGTCATCTGTGGCGCGCTGGGAATAGAAACAACCGTTGTCGCCTGCGGGGTTGTGCGCCCGACTAAGCTCAGATAGATTCAGGTTACGCGAGCCATGGAATGTCTGCGCAGATTGAGGTTTGTGCTTCCATCTGGGCGGGCGGTCAAGGAACTATCGTTTGCGCAAACGCGGCCGGTGCTGCCCCCCTAGCGGCCACCAATGAACTAACGACCGACGAGTGGAGTCTCTTCCGGGCGTCACGCGGACGAGTGGAGTCTCTTCCGGGGCTGGCTTAAGATCTTTTGCACCAGCTCCGGCTTAGTCCTACTACTCTTCTTGTATGTCCTCCAATTCAAAATACTAATAACGTAATACTCAAATGCAATGATTAAGATAAGCGGAGGGAATGAGAATTTATTCACCACCAACAAATATTTTACTGCATTCAATAATACTCCGATAATCAAACTAGGGAAGCATATTTTTTTATATATATATATATATTTTCATTAACGGTTAAAGCAGGAACTAAAGTTTATTCGCGAGCCTAAGAATTTTAGTTCTGTGAAGGATTGGGCCTTGAATAATATTTTTGCAAAGATAATTTTGAACAAGTACCACGAAAAAGTGAGCAACGAGGTACGGAGCAGACTAATATCCTTCAACACCATTGAAATATTTTTTCCGTATCAAAATCCGTTCATCAATTATTGTGGAACTCCAAGGTGGCTAACAAAATTGTTCGCTCTTTTCCCTTCCTCTGTACCCGTTTAAAACTTTTTTTTTTAAATGGCATTCGACAACAAGGCCATACAGCCAGGTCAATGTGATTATGATAACTTTTCCAGTGAACCAGTTTCTCCAGCACGTTGAAGCTTACAAGTATGGACACAACAGGACGGCTACGACATCAACACCTTAAAAACCCATGCCGCGGCCGGACTCGAAACGGCTACCTACGGCACGCGGAGCCAGTACTCTGGCCCCTACGCTACCTAGGCTGGCGTTGAGAACTTCTAACGGTGGATAATATGGCATTCGTAAGTCTAAATGGACCATAGCAGAGATAATTGGTGCAGGTTGTAAATCTACTGAGCATTAGCCGTTCTGAGCGCCTGCTTCAAGTTAATCTGGACTGCATTAATTAACATGCCGCACTTACACTGTCAGACTAATTCACGATTCTACTTTATGACGTTTTTAACTGTTTCTCATCCAAGTAACATGAATAAATAAAAATTACACCTAAACGTACAGTTTTGAAGTTTCATTGTTCCTTACATTATATAATTTGGGAATGAAAGTCTAATACAAGTGATAATTTGAATATAGAGCATATTAAAAGAAACAAATGCCAAAGTTGGTAGCAATCAATAATTCACTGAGAGTACTAACAAGTTTAACTCTCTGTCCAAGTAGCGCGTGGTGTTATTTTGCGGGTATGAATGACTCTGTAGTTGAGAGATTTGCATAAGTCTTCTGGCAAGTTTCGTCCCCACCCCCCTTCATCATCATCAAAGACGCATTTGATAGCAAACAGCAGTCCTCTACGAATGTGACGTCCCATAAACTGAACACCTCCTAATTCCAGGTGAGACTCACTTATAGTCCGTTCAGTTAACAGAGGCGGTTCAAGGTCAGCCTGTTCTATCCCCACTCCACTGCCCTTA
>JARYHS010012162.1:0-32216 GCA_031002005.1 Vandiemenella viatica
GTAAACCCTTCCCTTTAAGGTCCTGGCATCAATTTTGCTTATACTGGCGTAACTAGTTATGATATACACAGGTTCGAATTCGTTGGTGCCGAAATAAAACAGTTGGATGATTTCAGAACTGTTCCATTCCGTGAGTGAACACCACAAGTATGACGATACATTGCACTAATGGAAAGCAGTGAGTATCAAATCTCGAAGACAAACCTTATGTGATAAGCCGCATTCATGGAATATCGGGGATTGCTTGTGTCAGCTTGTCTTTCTTTTCAATGTTACTATCCGTATTTGCTATTTACATTTTTCATATCTGTTTTCTCTCTCTTTTTCCGCCAAAATTTCAACTCCTTCTCTAGCACAGTGTTTTTGCCAACTTTTAAATTTCTGGCACTTACATTCCGACTCACGGAAGATGTAATGCTGATCATTCCTTGACATCGATTCAACGCTTTCGTTTTTAGGATACATGATAAAATCGCCTGCGAAAGAATTATAAGTTTTCTTTTTAAGCGGTAGATGTTTCGATCATAAATGAAGGAATATGGTACTGGTACTTCTGTTTTTTATCTTTTCGGGGTTGTGGGCATGCCTTATACTTTTATGAATGGTATAAGTTCTCTCTTTTTCTTTAAAAATACAAACGTCCTTCACTCTTCCACAGCCAGTAACTGTATTTTCTCCGCTTCTAGTTATTTTACTATACAATTGGCGTTTGACCGTAGCTTCGCGAGCGTGGATTCTGTAGAAGTGGTTTACCTTTTTTATTATATTGCCAAACAGAAATAAAAAAAATCATCTCAACACTTTCCTTTCAGTCTCCGGTTTTCTTACTGATGTCCGATTTCTTTATATTTCACTTATATTTTGACGCTATTTATTATACAAAATACTATAAGAAATAGAGGATATGTAAAAAATTATCCATTCTAATACATATAGATGATTATTGTACTTAAACACTTTCCTAACACAGGAAGAAGTATAGAATTACATCACTAAGCATTAACTTCGGATTATTATGATTAAATCTGTGGATACAACGAAAAATAAAATTTCGTAAAAGTTACAAAAAATCGTATCTTTATATTGAAATGGAATAAAAAAATGTTATCAAGCTTAATTTCGATACTAAGCTCAAAGATCTTTGCAGAAAATCAAGTATTACTTATGCTTACTTCGTTTGATTCACGTATACTGTTTATTTTAATGTTCTACGTTTCTGAAATTTGAAGAAATAAATAAACAAACTCAAAAAAATAAAACAGAATCCAAAGAGTAGTATTCATCTTTTGTCAGTGTTCCTTGAAAAAAGTGCTCATTTCAAATATAAAGTGGTGTCGCATATTCGTCGCACCGAGCGTGGCGGTGTAACGGTTAGCATTCTCGCCTCGCATTCGGGAGGACGGCGGTTCGAATCCCCGTCCGGGCATCCAGATTTGGGTTTTCCATGGTTTCCCCAAATCACGCCAGGTGAATGCTGGGATGCTTCCTTCAAAAATGCCATGGCCGAATTCCTTCCCTTTCCTTGTCACCGGTCCCATCCCGCCTCTAATGACCTAATGACCGAAGAAATAAAAAATGTTTATAATTTCTTGCTCCATAGAATGATATAATATTTATGCAGATTTTAACTTAGACCACAAGCTCTCAAAATTGTAAAACGCCGTCCAGATTGCTGCGGTAGTATTTTACGTGATACATTTCAAACCCTCATACAAGCAACTCCCTTACAGTGTTATAATAGTGGAGATATTTTAACGCGTTTTGGGAATTTGCCTCGTGAAGAATGAATTCTCAGTTAAAACGACCAATACTCGATGCCTAACTCGAACTGGTGACCTCCACCACGTGAAGCCAGTGCGCTAGACCCTGTGACCTTCCAGTTTATTCTGAGAGAGTTTTTTTGTGATTGAAAAAACCGAATCCTCGCCTGGCAGCACTGGAAATTGCTATAAGATTTGAATTCGATCTTCTTGATTGTTTCTCCCTGCCTCTGTGCGTTTGACAATCCTAAGTGGAAGAACTTTTAGCTGTTCAGGGGGGAAAATAAATACAGACGGTGTTCAGTGGGGTTGCACAATACACAGGTCCCTGATTGTATGGATTCTACAACCAGAGAATTTAAATCACATACGGCACATTCATGATAGGAAAAAAACATTTGACTACGAGGTCATGCATTTTTTTCATTTATAATAATTTTTATTAATTTTGTAATTTTTTCAGCGTAGTATCGACGATGTTCTCAATTTTATCGTGCCTCCCATAGCATATACGCTTTTCTTTATATATACAACATACGATACTCATCGTATATTCCATACATTGCGTTGATATCTTGGAAAGTATGTGCAACGAAATCATCGTGTAGATTTTTTCAGTTACTTCATTACTAAATCCTACATACTGTTTGTGTAGTCAACATACCTTTTTATCAACTACTACAAAGGCTATAGCGATAAACGAGGCATAGGTGGACAATATTTTTACCGAATTTTGACATAGCATGCTCAGTTTACTTCTAAACACATTACTTGTTTAAAATTTAAGATAAAAAGTATCCAGAGCTGGCTGGGACAGAGTAAACCTCACTGCTGCACCTGCGTGGATGAGACGCAACCAGCCAAGCACAACAGTCGCTTTGGTAGCAGCAGCTTTAGGGGCTATCTGCAGATCCCATTTTCTTTGCAATGACTGTCAATAAATTTCTGTCACAAATGCTTCAAGAAGCTTTGTTTTACATAAGGAAGAAGTTTCTCTCGGCGTAGAGAATTAATATAATGTTCTCAGATGACGTAGCAGAGTGAGCAAGTTGTTTACACACGACATTTCTGCGATTTAAACTCTGTCGCCATCTTCTGGTTATATTTTTCGAATGTTGTATTTACTATTGTACAACTCCATTTAGCCTTTGGGGGCGTCCATTAATTACATGAGGTGAAATGGGGGGGGGAAATCCGGCGAAATCTCAACAAATCCCAAAAAGCGGGTGGGGGGGGGGGAGGAGGGGAGAGTCGACGGAAATCTCATGTAACCGCACTTGAAGAATAGGAAAGCTAAAAAAAGGTCTCACAAAACTACGATGTACAAGGTCGTCGCAGGGAGGGGGTAGGGTCTCTCAAGATCTAAACTCACCATAGGAGGGGGGGGGGGCCGCTGATCTCACCAAATCTCACTACGGGGCGAGGCGTTCCAGGTTTCCGGAAAAATACTTAACGTAATTAATAGACACCCCCTTTCAAAGCAATATCAGTAGTCGAAAATGGCAACCGTATAATTCAAGGTCATTTCATTCTGACATGGAATATTGTATACAAAGAAGCGATATTGTGACGTATAGTCTGTGAATTAGGGTTTAAATTGGGAAGTACGAATTGGACGAGTTTTGAAAATAATGGGTGAGAAAAGAAGTATGTGGAAGAAGCTTACAGTAAGAAGAAACAGGTTGGTAGGTCATATTTTGAGACATGCTGGATTGGTTAATTTGTTAGTGGAGGGAACAGTCGAAGATAAGAACTGTTGAGGAAGACAGAGATTAGAATATATGAAGCAGATAATTGAGGACGTGGGTTGTAGAGCATATGTAGAGATGAAGAGGTTAGCACAAGATAGGAAGGGATGGAGGATTGCATCAAACCAGTCGAAAGACTGATAACAGCAAACAAAATTGTAAGTTGCTTGAAGCAAGCGAACAGGGCCTACGTGAGACTTTCTCCTGACTCTCACTGCTTCTGCTGTGCGAAGCACATATCACGCGTCTAACACGTGATCGCACGCATAAGAACCCCAGCGTAGCATGGGATCGTCCTATTCTGTAATTGACTTTTCTGCCAGCAGCCATGTAAGAGGTAAGACTTGTGTCTTGTGTTTTGTCTGTGTATGCCTTCGGCACTTGGCAAAGCTGTACTTTGCTCTTGCATTGTCTCATGTTAGTCATTGTTTGGTTAGATAAATTAATCAGTCTGTGTAACTTAAACGAGTTGTTTGCCGTTGTTAGTAGTAATGCCTAGTGATAAACTTATTTGGTAATGTCGGTTTAAATTCTGGTTCATTATTTAATTATTCAGTCATTCAGGTACTAATTCAGTAAAGCCATGTTTCAGTTATATTCGGCTGAAGAAGCTAGTAATTCATTTAGTAAGTTCGTAACATTGTAACCATGCGTGCGTGTCGATTCCCTTCCTGCATAAAGTTAGATAGATTTGCCGATAAATGTATGGTTAGGTTTTTTATAACTAAAGTACTTGTTTAAATTATCAGTTATGTCGTCTCAGTCATTTACAGTCGTTAGGTTAGAACCCAAGTTATTTCAGATAATTGTGTGGAAGAGTTTGTGATATATCGGAAAGGTAAGAACTATAATAAATATCACAATTAAAGCAGTTAAGGGACTCCTGCTTTATCAGTAGAATCGCCCTGGTGTGAAATATCCTTATCCTGACAAATAACGTCTTGGTGTCCACAAGTAGATAATTTGTTATAATTAGCACGATAATTTAAAACGCTAAGATTACTTCTAAGAACACCTCCAAATCAATCATAAAGCCCACGATGTGGACTGTACGGCCATATATATAACACCTTTTCTATTACAAAATCAATTGTAAATACGATCACGCACATAAACTCTCTTTGCTGTTTTGTGTATAATCTTCGATGAAAATTTGATTTCAATAAACCAACAAAATGCTGTATTTATCCCCTATTTTCCCCCTTTTTTTTAAAATCTGCTATAGTTTTACACGGGTATAGTGACACCTACTTACATGCCATTACAAAATATTCATTAAAATCTGACCAGATAAAGAATTACAAATTAAACGAAAACTTTTAATTTAAAAAAAATTTAGAACATTAAATTAATTACAATCTTTAATGTGCCTTGCAGTTGACTATATAGAGTTACTCGACTGGTAGTAATAACTTTCGGAGATGGAAATATTCCGGCATGTGAATGGTAATAATTTTACTGTAGTTTGATGTAATTTTAAGTAGTTTCTTAAAGTCTTAGATTCATAAATAATCATTCAGATATTAACCATCAATTCATATTTTCTTAACGATGTATCCTTGCATTCGGGACAGGTTAGCATATCCATCCGGCAATCCATAATTCGGTTTTCCATGGTTTCCCAAAACCACTGCAGGCAAATGCCGTTATGGACCTTTCCAAAATAGTACATGGCCGAATTCCTTGCCATTAGTCCTTTCCCGCCTGTTATGACCACGATGACCCGTAAAGTCATAATAAAGAAAAAAGTTTTTTTAACGACGATAAAAAATTACAATAAGACTTTTCTTAGAAGTGACCAGTATTTAGGTGACGCCAATAAGTGTTCACAGAGTGTTCCTATATCTACAATACAGAAACTTCCGGAAAGCTACAAATCTGGCAGCCGTCTAAAGTCCAGTGAAAACAAATGTTAGTATTAAAATACCTTTCCAACAATCTAAAAGTTCTTAATTGCTTTCCAGATTCAGTGTTAATGGTTTTAAATAATGATACAGATAATTTAAAGGATTTGAAATTTAAAAAAAGAAAACTGATTGAAATGATAGAAAATTGAGTCAAGATACAGCAACCATAGCTGGCGCACCTGAAAACAGATTTTAATTAAAACAGTTAGGGTCAAAACCAATTAGTAATGTTACAAACACTAATTTACACACTCACAACTATTTTACATCGTATCAAAAACACATTCTGATAAATCAACAAGATAATCGGTGATACACTAATGAACAAGGTGATCTTATTTTTCTTCACTACATCAGGTAATTAATGGGAGGATAAACCGAAGTAAAACAAGTGGTTGTAACGTTACAAACCATGCAAGGTGTGACATTATAAAATACCTCCTATCGTGTGCTTGTGCAAAAGAACGCAAATGCACGTATAGCCTTTAAATGTCTTTGTCTTTTAGATATACCTTTCAGGGGTCAGACATTTTACTCTCTATATATATAATTATTACGATCAAATAATCTAAAATCTGTCCAATCACGAGGTACTGAACCAATTACACTTTTCGTGGAAAGTAACTCGCTACCTTCACTCTAATTTACAGCTTTCTATATTTATCTTCAATGACGGTATCTTTGATTAATTATTGTTACCTAGTCTTCACCTCAATATATATTTTACTTGTATTTCCCCCCCCCCCCCCCCGGCTGGTTGAGAACATCTTATATCGTTTTTTATCTTAGATGACCCATAATGATCGCTATCCCGTCACATTTCTAAAACTCTCTTCGCTTCTTTCTTCTACGTTACCTGAAATAAACTTTTATGCCACTTTATCGTAGTATTTGTTTTCAGACCACAAAGTATTCGTCAAATATACTTTCCTCCAAATAATTTCACAAGTGGAACTCAATTATTATTATTAACTTTATTCTCCAACTTTTCTGACTTACAACTTTTTTTACTTATACGAAATCCTTTGACCGTCACTTTAAAATACTTTATACAATACTATTGACTCTTCATCCTACAGTTCAACTAATTTATTTTGGTTTACGCAGAGCCTCCTCTTCCGCTACCATCAATACGCCGTGCCAGGCTTACATCACAACATCGACTCTCGCCTTCTCGCTTCTTGACTTACACATTTATTCCTTGTCTCCGGCGCCATCACCACCGGTTATTCTTTGCCCTTCACAGACACTCACAAATTCACATTAAAATCACATATTTGTAATTGTTAACACAATAAGTATATACAGGGCGTTCGCCGGAAAACGCAACCCTCCCAGTCTGTTGCCGTCGGCAACTTGCTCGGACAGCGGTGCCAGCAGTTTCCGCCACGCGGCACCGTGAATCACCGCACTGTTTAACACCTCCGCTGCCCCAACAGTGCAGTGCAGTGACCCTTACATTGTTAAGAACGGTTTCTTTGCATTGTAGCTAGTTTGTGACTTCAGTCTCTTATTAATCAGTGTTGTGAATAAACGTTTCTTTGCAGTTTGGCTGGTTTGGGGCTTCATACTCTTACTAATCTGTACCGTGTTTGAGTGTGAGTAAAATTATGGTACGTTACAGTTTGCAACAAAGAATATTTCTCTACGATACATATGTGAAGAAGAAGTCGTTTAAAAAGTGTCGCAGTAAATTTCGTCGCGAATATCCTGGCGCTTTACTGCCAGCTAAATCAACAATTCTGCGTCTGGTTAAAAAAGTAAGAGAAACGGGTTCATTTTTTAACAAAAAGAGACTGTCGGTCAACCGTATTCTCACAGAGGAGAAAATTGACGATATCGCTTTTCGACTAGAACAGTCACCCAAAAAATCATTAAGTCAGTTAAGGTAGCGTGTGTCTCGAAATATGTTCAGAAGATGTGAAATGTGCATTACACAAGAGTGTCAACACTTCCAGCATCTTTTATAAGGTAAGCTAATGAATTACGTCACATTTAAATGCTTAGCACACAAGTTTATGAAATAGTCCGCGGCCGACGGTTCGAACAATGCCGGGAGCTGAACGCTCGCTCGCCGGGAGCAGTTTCTTCCTTGTAGCGCTAACAGTGGGTTGCGTTTCCCGGCGAACGCCCTGTACTAATATTATGAATTTATGAATGCGAAAGTAACTTTGTCTGTTTTTAGATTTTTACGACTAAAGGACTATACCGATCTTATGAAATTTTACAAACGAAATACTGTGTATCATTAGGAAGATTTTTGAGCATAAATAATATATTTTTGAAACTAACGGAACGGCGACAAGCAAACAGTAAGTCTTTGTAATGTTATATCGGTAGCACAGGCTTTGATTCTCTCGCAGTCAGTTTGTATATGATCTGTTCATAAATTTTATGTACAGACACTTTTCCCCCGTGACACCTTTCCCAAGGTGTCACTGTGAAATGAGCCAGGTGTGCTCTATTCGGTTCAGCAGGAGTGAATTATCCATTGCGGTTAAAGTAATTCCTGCATAATTTGGAGGGGGAGGGGTGGATTTTCTTCGTAAAATTTGACTCCTGCGAAAATTGCGTCGTAAATAGGCCAGAACAATCATGTCTTGTGATCTTTTTTTTTATGGTCAAGGATCGATGATCTTTAATGGGAGATCTGACCATACTGCCCTGACCACGGTTTTCCATGATTTCCCGAAACCACTAAAGGCGAATGCCGGATGATTCCTCTAAATGGCCACGGCCGAACTTTTTCCCGTTCCTCTGTCCTATCCACCTCCTTTGGGTTAGGACTGTTGATATTTTTAAAAATATATAATTTTCGGTAAATCGATACTTTAAAAAGTATCAATATCGGTGTCGATATATCGGAAAAAGTATCGATGTATCGACATATCGACACTTTCATAAATGCAATTTCATAAAAACAAATCTTGTAAAAATAAGGATGTCCACTGATAAATAGACGTGTGATATTGTTCTTAACCAAGTTATCACTTTATAAAGGTTTCTCTTGGTGATAATGTATGTAGATTCTTTTTTGAAAATTTGACCATTACACATGTCATAATTTTCATTAAAATTAATAAAACTCGAAAGAGGTTCGAAGCAAATCTTTTTTTGCGTAATTTTAAGATTGAGGCATTTATTTATGTAGAAGCTTAGCTATCACAACATGCATTATAGCATGTTACATAACTTTTTTTCATAACATTTTTTTGTAGTATGTCATTTAGTTTTGTATGTTGATAGCTTATTTTGAGTTGTCTTACTTTTCTTGCTCTCTAATTAGCAACTATTTGTTATTTACGCTTCTCACTGTTCCTGCTAACACACTGATTTCAAGTTGGACTTCCTTGGACAATGCGTACGCTCATCGCGTTCGATTCATGCTGGGTGAGTGATGCCTTGATTACCCTGTTGTCATCATCTGAGTAGACGTAGAAAGATTTACTTAAGCTCAAAGCATAACAGAAATTTGAGGGACATAATGTCATCCAAAGCAAACGAAAAATGATAACGTATTTTTTAAAATATCGACGCCGATATCCAGATTTCATTATCGAAATATCGATATATCGTCCTAAAACTATCACTCATAAATATTGATATTTTCAAAAGATAATATCGATATTTCGATATATCGATATATTATCAACAGTCCTACTTTGGGCAGAGAGGCACTTAATGCCTATTGCACCCTGTGGTGCCCTGGGCTCGCCAGGGACACCACAGACCTCCTAAAAAAGAAGACTTGCTGCATCAGACTACTATTTTGTGTTTAACTAAAAGTTTTTGGCATAAATACATTTTGTTTTCTTTTTTGATATGCCTCATATGCGTACATCAGACCTAAGGCGTAGCTCTAGCTGAGCACAAGCAGCTAAAGTTATTATAACACGGTATTGACATAATATGTCCCCAGAAAGTGACATAATTTTAAATCACAAACAACAATCTTCCCAAGAAACTGTAGTATGTAGTGCCAATAGTTAACATCCTTCTATCTTAGTTTTAAATACTGTATGTTGCAAATTGGGTCTCTTCATGCGACAGATTTATTGGTGGTGGCTTCCCTGTAATATTATTTCAACTCCGTGAGTTTAGGAACACCTTTTACATAATTTACAGATTCTATATCCAACTCTGACAATAAAATTCTAAGTACGAAGTTGCGGGTAGCAGCTAGTAAATTATATTATCGTAACATTAATACACAATATTTTATTTAATAATGACGTATGATTCTTACACGCTTTGCTGTGGTCAGCGAGCCAAAGGTGTTGGTTGTTTGTCTGCGGGGCTGCAGAATGCGGAGGACTGGCGTGCACGGAATGCAAATCCGCAGCCAGTGGACACGGCTCAACCCCGCTCTAATATTACATTGTAATTTGCTAGCGCACTGAGCACGTAATTACAATCTCTAATTATATTACTGCAAGCCGAATCCCGCCGTCGATTTAAATTAGGACACAGCGTCCATTCGGAGGCAATTTCGCCTGAAAGCTGGCAATGCTATTGTGTCCAAATGTGAAACGCCGATCGCTGGTCAATATTTAAAAAATTACGATCAGTTTATTCAAAACTTCCACTTTGTGGCCGTTTGTGCGTTAAAACGATTGCTGTGGCTGCAACTTCGGTTTGGAACCAATCAGCGATTCCGCGGTATCTGATACGTTCTGTAGAATGGGTTTGCCAAATGAGAATGGACGCTCGGATTCCATACCATTCCTCTAAAATCGAGTCTGCGATGCGTCTGTTAAAATCAATGATGGATGAATATCATATCTTAAAGCACCTAAAGTTTTTCTCAGATTTTAATAATCTTGCTGTAAATACTCAGCTTCTTTCTAATTTCATCCTTTATATTGATTTCTAGGTGTCGAAGAGAGATAAATATTTAGTAATTGTGAATTTGTATATCTTTCCTATAACTGTGTATTGTTTTCATGGATGAAAGTGAATGAATTTGTAACTGATTGAAAAGCAATACAGTTCCCGAAATTTTCATTAAAAGACTAAATAAAAGTGTTGTGTAAACTATAATGTTTTGAATGGGATTATTAATTTTTGAAATCTTATGATTTTGTCAGTTTCTTATTCAAATGCTTCCAAATAATTTCTACTATCATTTAAAAACGTTTCTTCATAATTATAAGTAATGTGTATGTTCTGTTTTTGCATGTTTTCTATTGTTTGAACAAGTGTCAGCGCTCCAGAAAATAGTATTGGTCTTTTAAATGTGGTCGAGAGTATTTTACGATGCCTATTCAATCAGCCGAGATTGCGAGCGATCAAGCTATGTCTTTTTTTGCTAATGTGCTTTAAATCTTTGGAAGAATTCTGATGTTACATATTTTGCTGAGCGTTTGTATGAAATAAAAATACCGTATAACAGTTGGTCAACGGTGTTGTCAATCAAGAATCTAACCTGTTATTGGCAAGTGTAAGAAGTTTACTTTGGTGAAAGTTAAATATCATTTGGTGATCTGACAAAATTACCTAAATGTATCTCTTCGCAAATCAGCATATAAAACACCAACTTCCCAGTGGTTTCAGAAAGTTTCTTAGAAGTTTTCCACCAATGTTTTGACTGCCAGTATTTAGTTAGTATGAAACGCATAGCTCATAAAAAGCTATCTGCTGTGTAACTCCTGAATTAACTGCAATAATATCGCCGAACAACTTATTGTTGCAACAATAATGATAAAAACAATACAATACATTCATTTTCCATGCTCATATTTATTGTTAGTAAATTCAGTATGAATTTATTAATTAACGACATAGAAGGTTCCACGCCACCGAAAACAAATTAATTGATTTTACTGTGCAAATAATATCAGTTTTTTCCGAAGATTGCAAGCCATCGCCACACCAAACAATCACATCCAGCCAAAACCATCTAATTTCGATACATCCTATAAACCTGCAGGAAAACGTTAGGCTCAAATACTTGAATACTATGCCAAAGTGTTCCATATTCCCTGCATAACATTTACTAACTTTAAAACATTTTTCACGATTTTGAGCCTAAAAGTAGTGCAGACTTGCGGCCACTCCAAATTGAGACGCGATGCAGATGATGACAACAATCAAGAAGCGAGGTCTTTTATGGTGCACCACCAGCAAACGACAAAGCTCCTCGAAAGCTCGAGATTTGCTAAACAAGTAATCTTATTGAAAATATCTCTTTAAACTACGTAAACTATAAGAATACCTCTTCATCATTTTTTTAAAGTATACAAAATACATAAATTTATATTCAAACCTGTAGAATCGAAACATTTTAATCTGTCCTACTATGATCATGCTTCTCGATAACCTTGACTCATAAAATACCAAAATACTTCATACCCTAAAAATGCTTTTCCCTGACTCCGAATAATTCCTCAACATTTAAACCTAATGATTATACTCCTGCAAACCTGTTTTGACTGATGTTTCAACGGATAAGCACTGCAACAACAAATTACTGCCTCATCACAATTATTTTACTTCCTTTAACTGCACTTTTCTGTTTCGATCTTTAGTTTTAGTTAGATAAAACAGTTTCAAATTAGCATCAAAACCTCTAGGACAAGTTTAATTAATATGGTTCCAATGATCGCTAGGAACAAGTCAACGTGGAATGAAGATAAATGCCAAGAAGGTTTAGCTTATTAGGTAAACGAATAAAAATGTGGCCAGATGGTAGTAAAACGTTTTAAAATCCTTCATTTACTGAAGAGGTGTATATGGTGGTGTACTATGGGACCCACATTTTGAGTATCAAATACAGGAGTTGGAGGGCGTGGAAATTATCGCAGGACCCAGTCAGTAGCTGATATGATAAAGGAGCCGGATCGGGAGTCATTGAAAGACAGGAGGGGAGCGAAGAGAATGCTGGGAGTGTACAAGGCATATGTCGGCGATGGTGCATGGAAGGATATTGGTCGAAGAATTAGGAATAGTGCATGGAAAGGAAGAGATTACCACGACCACAAGCTGGCACTCAATTTCATGCATAAGGGAGTGGGAAAATTTTCTTTTGTGTGTAAGGTATCAGGGTTGGAATAAATTAGCAAGTGAAGTGACGAAGGAACTAAAACCCAAAATTCGTAAACCGCAATTGTAGATGGGAGTGGAATTTAACACTCAAAGGAAATACGATAATTTTTACAAAATCATAACACGGAAGTAAATAGATGACATGGGGAATTGCCACGTATGCTCCATCGCAATTAAAAATTAATAATAATAAAAATACGGCAAACTTTCATAACATCACAGAAAAACTAACAACGAACGTAAACGTGCGTACTGCTAAGGGAGATTATGGAGAGAACTGAAGGCAGCTATACATTTCCTCGACAGGTACACCTACCTTTACAGGGAAAGCAATAGAAGACCACAGAACTTTATGTAACAATAATAGAAATGTTAATGAAGACAAGTAAAACAATAATCCAGTTTGATGCGTGGTATGTAATTGAGTTTGCCTGAAAAAATGGGTATGTTTCGTAAGCACTTCATTTTGTCGAAGAGAATCTAGTAGAATCCTTTCTTTGTTACTCGTGTGCTTGGTGTTGTTTGTGGGCGGGTCTGCTAGAAGCTACCCAGCCAGCCACACCCTGCTCAAAGGACCGGACACGCCTTGGGGCTCCTGTAAAAGCCTTCCTCCCCGCCTAATAAGCTAGCGCATTCACTGTGCAGTCCATTCGCGACACCACAATACTGCAGCTGAAGGCGCCCAGGAACATTAAAATTAGTTAGCTAGGTTACCGCGGCGATCAATGATTCTTTGCGTTAAGCAAAATGTCTGACTAATATTCATGGACATAAAATCAGTGATAATGAAGTACTTATCGTTAAATACTAAACTCTATATGTAACAATCTCATGCTCCACTAATCACTTTTATTATTATTTTTACTATTATTATTACATTATTTTTCATTAATTAATTTTGAAATGAATGATTGTAGTGGTATTTGTAAATTGTTTTGTATTTTGTCGGGATTCCACCATGGAGGTAGGAAAAGAGAGGAGACAAGGTGTCGCTAAAACTGCGAACCGCCTGTAAACTCTGGAGCCGACTGCGCATGCGTGGCTGCCATATTAGCAGGTTCAAAACATTCGTCTGTTTTCATTTCGGTCCCTGCTGTGAACATTTCATGTTCCGATATTTCAAAGTGTTTTACAATGCCAACTTGTGTTGCCTATGGTTGCACAAACAGAATAAGTAAGAAGCAATCTAGAATAACATTCCATAGGTAAGTCACGTTGTAATTATTGTTCTTGAAGTGTTTGTAATGCGGTGTCTGCAAGAGTGGAGCCTGTCAATATAGATTTACAGCTCTCAATTGGACGACGGTGTTATCAAATATTTGTTGATGCAGAGAACCATTGTATCTTGCTATTTTTTCACTTGTGGATCAAGTTTATATTGCGATGCAGTGAATACATTATAGTATGTGCTTTAGTCCAGTTGTAATTTATATTGAAAGTATGATGAAATTAATTGTGATAATTTGTGTTATGCGAACTAGGAATCGTAATGAAGTCCATTTTGTTGTTATCCGAAATGTAATTCGCAATACGTTTCATGTGGTTAGTTGCGTTTGCATCGTTTGACTTTTAGCTGAAATATTAAGTCAAATTGTGATTACGTTGAAATGCAGCCTGTAGCAGAATATTATTTTTATAGCATGAGAAACAAATTATTTATTTGTTATAAGTTATTAGTAATTTATTGAGCACCTTGTTAGTGATTTGAGGAAACCGTCTAAAACCCAAATCTGGGTGGCTGCGCTGGGATTTGAACCCACATCCCGCCGAATGAGAGGCCAGAACGTAAACATTCACCCACTACGCTCATTCACGCAAGGTAAGTTCCCATCAGAACATACATTTAGAATTAAATGTCTAGAACATGTACATTTTTTATGAGTCCTTAAGAGTACTAGGGATTTATTCCATGTTTCCAAAATAGCAATATGACCCCCAGATTTTTTTAGTTTTTTTTGCGACAGTAAAGAGAAAAAAAAGTTCTTTTTCGGCAAACAAAATTCCTATCAAAAATTATTTAGGAGCTTTTTTTTAAATTCTAATGTTTGTAGGTTATATCAATTAGGGTATTTATAAATGTGACCCACATAAGACTTCATTTTTAGTAATGCAAAGGTTAAAAACGAAGAAATTCTTCCGTTCCATATACATTCCCTGTGTTTCTTGGCCCTACCAATATGGCGATCTCCCCACCCCACTGCTATCCTCTCGGATTCACTTCGTTGTATGGAGAAGGTCCCTTACGTGGGATCCTCTCTTTTCGTTGCTCCATGGTTTCCACAAGCAGTAGTTTGTGTAGTCTCTGGGTAGCGAAATATTATTATCGTTATGGGGCATGTTAATAATCTTTGGCCTCGCCAGCACAGTTGGGTGAGTAGCATTCGTTGTGTGTTGAGCGCCGCTACTGTACACATTGCTTGATGCGGATTTAAGCATTGTTATGTGAGACTTGTATTTTGATGTGAAGCTTTTAGGAACCAAAACAAAAAAACTAATACTAACTTAACACTACCAACTTATGCTACCTCAAAAATTACACATATTACTCCACTGTGAAACTTTTGAATTAAAAAAAATAAATAATACAAGTATTAAGATAATCAATACGCAAAAATCTAGTCTATTAAATGATTGTAGGGAGAAAAAATTTCACACGATACGGGGACGAGTTAGGAATACTTTTGGGGGGGTCTTGAGCCCCCCCTAGCCCCGCCCCCTGTATCCACCACTGAACCCCGATTTGATCAGATATCGCAAAACAGATTAAAGTAAAAACCTGAATGATTGGATTAAGATGTCAACCAAAATTCTTTCAAATTTGATTCGAAAGACATCAAAATTTTGTTGTAACCTAAGATATCAAAGTGTATATAAGCTGCATCGGTAGGAAAGAACATAATATACAAGGATCAATCAAAAATAAGAAAGACTTTTGAAATAGTTGCAGGATGCTCTAACTCTCCTTAGTATAAAAACAGTGCATATTTGGTACCAGTTCTTTGACACGCTTGCTTCTGTAGGCGTTCGTTGACTTATACTGGTAATGAGTGAAGAGAAGGTCCATGGATCCATCCCACAATGCGTAATTGATAAGCGTCTAATACTCTAACACATTAAGTATGTCCGAGATTTTGTGCTGTTTGCTTGGACAGTCTGACAATGACACACTTTTGAAGTCCCTAGCGCTATTGAACCTAACTTCTATAAGGATTGAACATTAGTTTTTAACATAACTCGTCCAAGTCGTCCCATAACGAGCAATCCGCAGCAGACAACTTTGCAAACTCAAGACCTGAGTCACGAAGACACACGTATAACTGTTCGTGAAATCAACGCAACATCTGACGTAAGTTATGGCAATAATGAAAAATGGGTTACATTTTCATTAATTGTCTTCAAGAAAGGTAACAATAATAATGAAATGAAATCGGAAGAGTCTGATGAGTGAAATTTCTAAGAAGTTTTCGGAACATTTTGCACCAGAAGGAGATTTATTTTTAATGGATTTACTGAATGTCGTGAATCGTTGGTGCACCACTACACTTTTGAATCGAAGAGATCGAGTATGGAATGGAGTGTAAAATGGATAAATCAGAAAATCCATTTGTCTGTTGGAAAGGTTCTCGTGGTGGTCTTTTAAGACGCTAAAAATGTTGTGTATGTCGATTATCCGCTTGAACGTTAAACTGTCTATGCTGCATACTAATCTCAAAGTCTGAACAAGGTGAGAGAGATCTCTCAGACGAAAAGAAGCAAAACTCCAATCCACAGAGTCCTACCTCTGCACAATAATATTTAGTTCCACACTACTGCTGCTGATGCACAAACAAAATTGAAACTACACTGAATATTTTAGACCAGGGGTGGCCAGCCAGTGGTATATTTTTCCGGCCCGCGAGATTCAGCACACTTTTACAAAATACATTTGTTTTATAATGGCCAAAGTAGTGAAAACTAATGTATTAAAAAAATACATTATTTGAGCATCCATATTTTCAAAAGATATTTCATTTATATTTATATATATCATTTTTAGTGTTATATATTTCTTTAAAATGTGCGTTTAGTAACATTATTATCATATAATCTATGTTTACCTGTAAGAATAATAGCAAACACAATAATAATAACTCATTATGTTTAAATTAATCACTAAAAAAAATTCTATAATGGGTATAAATCTAATAGGGGGATAGATTATTTCATATGCGGCCTGCGGAGATATGATGCATTTTCCAAAATGGCCCGCAAGAGCATTTGGGTTGGTCACCCCTGTTTTTAAACCATGCTTCCTATAGTACAGATATGCCACCTTGTTTTGGAACCCTCAAAAATAATTTTCCAATGAAGAGAAGTCCCAAAACTTCGTGTGCACATGCCAACTTAAACTTCCAACAAAATTTTGTAAAGGAGTATTTAAAAAAAAACCTGCCAGTGCGACGAAAAAAAATTAGTAAAAATAGCGGATTAATATAGTTTTGTATACGTTTTGTTATGTAACCCAGAGAAAAGATTATAAAAATGTTGATCGGTACTCATAAGATTATTATTATGCATTTAAATGACATATGCTCCGTGGTACGAATCTTTCTCAAAATTTTTATCCTTTATTTTTGGTAAGAATTACAGTATCATGAAAATACTCATAAATGTTATCTATAGCTTTTCTATAGTAAAAGTGAATTGTGTACTTTTGATACTTTTGACTGATATCCAGCAAGAAACTACTTAAATGTAAGTATATTGTTAATTTATGTGTATCTGAAAAGTAGTTGTCAGTTTGGATAGAAGAAATGAATTAATATGAATAGCTTTGGAAATACCGCTGCTTCGAATCCCTGCATTCAATTTTGCCCATAATTAATTATTAATTTTATAAATAATACTAGCTGGTACCCACGACTTCGTTCGTGATTGTAAAGAATTCATATTGACAGCTATACACATATAACCACCATAGTGCACGATGGGAGACTCGATACTATTACCACACACAAATACCATTCTTCTGCGCTATGTAGTTCCGACAGCAAAGTAAAATTTACGGATACACTCAAGTCTTTGGATGAAATACGAAAATATTCATGATCGACCAATTTCAAACACCATATCTCACACACCCCCACAGTTACCGAATTTCGGCCAACGTTGTGATCGATGGGAGACTCTGTATTACTACCACACACAAAGGCCAGTGATCTGCGATTGATAGTTTTCACTTAAATGTGATACACCGTGACACATGCGTCTTTGGCAGAAATATGAAATTGCCGCAGGTCGACCATTTTCATCCCCCATATCTTCCACACCCCCATAGCTACAGACATCTAACAACCATAGTGCACGACAACAGACACGATTCTACTACCACACATAAACACCAATGCTCCATGCTATGTAGTCGTGGCAGAAAAGTGAAATCTGCGGAGACACATGCCTTTCGTCGAAATACGAAAATATCCTTGGTCGGCCACTTACAACCACCATATCTCCCACACAACCACAGATTCTGAAATTCGGCCGCTGTTGTGATCGAAAGGTGACTCTGTGCTACTACTACACATAAACGCCAGTTATCTGTGATCTATAGTTTTCGCTGAAAAGTGATACACCATGACACTTTCGTCTTTGGCAGAAGTATGAAATTGCCACAGGTCGACCACTTTCAACCCCCATTTCTCCCACACCCCCATAGCTACCAACATCTAACAACCATAGTGCACTACATGAGATACGATTCTACTACCAAACACAAACACCAATGCTCTATGCTATGTAATTGTGGCAGAAAAGTGACATATGCGGAGACAGTCGAAATACGAAAATATCCTTGGTCGGCCACTTACAACCACCATATCTCCCACACAACCACAGTTTCTGAAATTCGGCCGCTGTTGTGATCGAAAGGTGACTCTGTGCTACTACTACACACAAACGCCAGTTATCTGTGATCTATAGTTTTCGCTGAAAAGTGATACACCATGACACTTTTGTCTTTGGCAGAAGTATGAAATTGCCACAGATCGACCACTTTCAACCCCCATTTCTCCCACACCCCCATAGCTACCGACATCTAACAACCATAGTGCACGACAGGAAAGACGATTCTACTACCACATACAAACACCAAAGGTCTGTAGTTGTGGCAGGAAAGAGAAGTATACGGAGATACGAATTTTTGGTCGAAATATGAAAACGTCCTGGACTGACCAACTTTAATCATTATATCTCCCACATCCCCACAGCTATCGGCATTCGGCCAACGTTGTGCATGACAGGAAACTCCATGCTACTTCCACCCACAAACATCAGTGATCTGTGCTAGGTAGTGGTGGCTGAAAAGTGAAATATAGGAAAAAAACGCGTCTATTTTTATATATATATAAGATATGCGTGCAAAGTTCCATCGAAATCTGATAAAAAGTGTGGGTTTGTGTAAAAATTAAGGGGCGGGAAGGGGGAAAGGGGGTGCGTTTTTGGAATCCAAATGTAGACAGTGTTTTTCTGTTTATTTTAAAGTATATGTATGCAAATTTCCGTACAAATCGGATAAAATCCGTAGGTTTTGTTAAGTTATGGGGAAGAGGAGGTGGTTTTTTGGAAATTTTATTTCTTAGGAACCACCCCGGATGCGCACTCGACAACTCACCAAAGTTTCACCATAATCGGAAGAACGGTTTAGGAGCGCATAGAGGACAAACAGACAGAGGGTGTAATTAAGGTGGTGGAAAGAGAGGAGAGGGATTTGGGTTTTTGTGAATTAATGTGTACAGTATTTCTCTCTCTTTTTTAAAGTATACGTGTACAAATTCTTATCTAAATCGGATAAAAATGTGGTTTGCCTAAATTATGGGGTAAAACGTAATGGTGGTGGAAAGGGGGGAGAGGGGGATGAATATTCGGAAACCATACGTAGGCAGTACTTTTCTGTTTGCTTTAAAGTATAAGTGTACAAATTCTTATCTAAATTGGATAAAAAATTTGGTTGCCTAAATTATGGGGTAAAAACGTAATGGGGGGTGGAAAGGGGAAGAGGAGATGAATATTCGGAAATCATATGTTAGCAGTATTTTTCTGTTTATTTTAAAGTATAAGTGTACAAATTCCTATCTAAATCGAATAAAAAATGTGGTTTTGCCTAAATTATGGGGTAAAAACGTAATGGTGGTGGAAAAGGGGGAGAGGGGATGAATATTCAGAAACCATACGTAGGCAGTATTTTTCTGTTTGTTTAAAGTATAAGTGTACAAATTCTTATCTAAATCGGATAAAAAATTGGTTTGCCTAAATTATGGGGTAAAAACGTAAGGGGGGGTGGAAAGTGTGAGAGGGGATGAATATTCGGAAATCATATGTTGGCAGTATTTTTCTGTTTGTTTTAAAGTATAAGTGTACAAATTCCTATCATAAATCGAATAAAAAATTGTGGTTTGCCTAAATTATGGGTGTTATGGGGAATAGGGGCTGACTTTTTGGAATTTTTTTTTCACAGGAACCTTCGCAGACGCACACTCGCAAACTCTCCAAAGTTTCATTGCAATCTGATAAATGGTATAGGAAAACGTTTATATGGGAAAAAGAAAGGGCTGTTTTAAGGGTTGGAAAAAGAAAAGGGCTGTTTAAGGGTTTTTCGGCAATTATTCGAATTTTTCTTGCCGTAAAAACCATCCTTGAACTCCAACGAACATTTAAAAAAAAAATTGGCCAAATTGGTCCAGGCGTTTGTTGAGTTATGCGCTTACCAACACATTTTGGGATTCATTTTTATATTATAGATTTTAGCTGTAAACAATGGAATCAGTTTTCGATTCTAAATAATCAATTCTAACAACATATTTGAGTCTGTACCATCTCGTAGATAGTAAAATATTCAAATTTTTTACTAAAACTACTGACGATAATGTAAAAATATACAATTGTTTGTTAAAGTTAAGTCGTCTTTTAATACGTCGACGCGACAGGACAAAAAGTTTAAGTAAAAAATGTAAAAAAATCACTGGAAAATCTGGAATCTAAAAACAGGAATCTTTGCTTATGAGTCTGGTGTCTCCGACAGACATAGTTTTGTCGTACAAAGGATAAACAGTGCTAACAGGCAAAGCTCCTCTTTACGGGCGCTTGAAGTTCGGTATCGCTGACGACGACAGAAATTTAGATCTCGAATCAGCGTGCGCATGCTCGTTTCCGCAAAAAGAAAAAAAGTAATCACCGCGGCAGAGGGCGGGTCTGAAGTTGCCTTCTAGCGGGACCGGAGCCAGACTAACTTGTCGCCGCACTTCAAACACAGCGCTCCTTTTATCGCGCCAGCCGCTCCCCAAGTGGCACTTAATATGGAGATGCGGAGCGGCGCTGCACGCAGCACTCCGCCAAAACTGAGCGCCCTACGCGCGGTTTAATCCGCACAGTGCGCGACAGGTACAATCGACTCATTGGCTCGTGTAGACACGTCACTTTGTGCAAAAAAAAAATAAAAAAACAATCCAATTGGTTATATTTATTTTTAAGTTCTATTGATTCGTTCCGAGAAAAAAAGTATTACTAACAGCAAGCTCGGTCATCGTGTCATCATTTCTGTCACGCAATCGGCTTCGTTTGGCGGGCTAGCAACATGGAGGAAGGAAATATATGGAGACGACGCAAGAGACCTTCACCACGCATTGAAGTGAAGCAGCGCGGTGGAGGAGTGGGGGGGCATTGGCCGGAGTGGAGGGGGCATGGCCGCTTCCACGGGGAATATGTACAAAAACCTCAAGGGAACTCTAGGATAAACGTGACGCCGCAATCTGGTGATGGATTATTATGTAACTCGATATGACAAATAAAAAATGAAGAATAAAATTTTTGATATTCTGCTTAGTTTTCGAGATATTCTGTCCCAAATGTGAAATGTTTTGGTTGAAGTTCAGAAGAAAAAATTGGTTAAAGTCAAATTTGATGATGGATTCTTATTTAAAAAGACGAGACAAATGAAAAATAAAGAATAAAAATTTTCTATATCTCACCTAGTTCTAGAGATATACTGTATCAAAAGTGAGGTGTCTTGAGTTTAAATAGAGAAGAAAATTTTCGCAAAAGTCAAATTTAATGATCGATTCTTATGTAACACGACGAGAAAAATCGAAAATAAAGAATAAAATTTTTCGATATCTTGCTTAGTTTTCGGGATATACTGGGAACATCGCAATTGTTTGGAAGCGCAATATCGCCGCTGCCGCCACTGCGCATGCGCGAGCCTGCTTCACCAATTTAAACGTCACCTCTCCTCCATATGGCTAGCAACGACCAGAGATCTTTTCATTCTCTGTCCATAGATATCGCTATTATAGCAAGCAAAGAAGTTACATTATTTAAATTGCAAACCAACCATAGAAGGATGTACACTGATCAGCCAAAACATTATGACCCCTACTTACTAGCATATTGGTCCACCTTTAGAACGCAATACAGCAGTGATTTGGCGTAGCATGGATTCTACAAGTCCTTGGTAGGCTTCCAGAGGTATCTGAGACCAGATTTTCTACGCACGAGGTCACAGCTAGTGGTTTGTGGCGCGGCTCCTGGGAACGAGCATTTCGGAATCGGAAGGCTGGTCGGCCGTTTACGTGCTACTGTAGTGAGCATCTACGGAAAGTGTTTAAAGGACGGTGAAATCACGAGACGGCGATAATGTGGTGGACACCGACGCCACATCGCTGAACATGGAGGTCAGAGGTTTGCCCCGCCTCTGTAAAGCAGGATAGGGTGTGATCTGTGGCAGAATCGCGATTCTTGTTCTGTGAAACACTTCTGGAAGCTCCAGGATTGTACTCTTCCGTCAGATCTGCCACAGATCACCCCCTATCCTACTTTACAGAGCTGGCAAGCCTCCGACCCCCAAGTTCTGTGATGTGGCGTCGGTGTCCACCACATTGTCGCCTACTCGTAGTTTCACCGTCCTTCGAAACACTATCCATAGACGCTCTCTACAGTAGTTCGTGAATAGCCTATCAGCCTCTTCATTTCCGAGATGCTCGTTCCCAGGTCACACACCGCTAGCCCGTAATTTAAGGGGAAACCTGGTGTCAGATACCTATGGAAGCCTACCAAGGACTTGTAGAATCCATGTTACGTCGAATCGCTGCTGATTGTGTTCGAAAGGTGGACCAATATGCTAATAAGCAGGTGGTGATAATGTTTTGGCTTATCAGTGTATGCATTTAGTTTAAATTTACATATTAATTATTAGTTGATTTTTTTTCAATTTTATATTAGTTCCATGTAGATGTTTCCGTCATATTCGATGATCATAGATGTCACTGTTACAGTTAGTTTACTAATAACGGGACCAAGTTTATATCGCGGTACAGTGAATGCAAAAAGGCGCGTGCGGTAGAGCCTTTCATTTTCGAGCAACAACATTAGATGAATCTTTGATTAGAATGAAATTCAGCATAACTATAATGACAATTGGCGTTCCTTATTACAGCAGAGGATAAGAGTAATTTTATTTTTTTTCAAAAATAATTTAAGTTGCTTTCAATGATCGCCATGTTACTGAAGGTCAATACTTTACTCGGATAAAAGTAGTTCTACATTTATCGTGATCTATGTGGTCTGGACAGGAATTAAAATTACGTGCTGTAACATGCGTCGCACTCACTGAACTCATATTAGTGATGTTATTAGTTCATCCTCTTAAAAATTAATTCTAACTGTAATGCTATATAAACAACAACCTAAATATGTACAGTACATCATTAGAAAATCTAGTTTATGAACGTTAATTAGCCAAGCAGCTGCCAAGAAATGAAGTGCCAGAAGACTGTGTGCTCCATCGCAATTAGATTAATAATTCTAATAATAAACCCGTCATTTTTTACGGTCTTTGAAGCAAGTTTACAATTATTTTACTATATTATGTCAGGTTTAGCCGGCGCCTCAAACAAATTCTCAGCTTCACAATAGGTGGCGACACTACCAGAATTTTTTATTCGAGGATGTTAAACCTATGGCAGCTCATCTTGGGGTCGCGGCAGTTGCGATACGAATAATGGCGTCAGGCTCTGTCTCTCTACATAGCTGATTGGAGCCCTGGTGGTGAAAAAAATTTCATCGTCCGTGATTTGGGCAGCAAGAAACGATAGGTTGTGAAATACGATTCCGAATCACCATATCGTGGAGCTAATTTCCAGGATTTAATTATAAACCTCTCCGCAGTACCTGTGGAATGAGCGCATAGAGCAGTGTTACTACTGACTGTATATTAAATAGTTATTTTAAATATAGCAGCCTCGGTGTTGTGTTTTGGAATAGTAGGGGTTAATCGGTCGTCTCTGGTACCTTCTCTCATCAACAAAACAAGATTATCAAAGCCATTACTGTCATCCACATGTGCAGTAACACCTATGAATACTTATAAACTGGGAAATCATTTAAAAAATCATCTCAACGCATCTCCAGCGCAACTATCTGTAAAGATATAACATCCTGAACAGTAACTGTCTGATCAGCGGGTCAGAGTACGGCACACACTTAAACCTCTCATATTTGGCTGCGTAGCTTAACAGCAGAGCAGCTACCGGTGTACATTCCCCGGCGCAGTTATGGATGTTTCTTTTTTCTTCTAAACTGGACGTTCGGAAGGACTTCTCACTCAATCTATCTCCCAATGCAGCCGCCGCGTAATTTGGGATCCACGCCACCTCGGCAAGCTGACGCACACATGATTTTGACTAATCATGGCAGTAACACAAGTGTCCATTCTGCAGGCTCACTGAACAATGGACACGTGGGGAAGAAACTCGTCATAAGTAAGGAGACAATAGCGCGGCACAACTGATGTCGTCTACTCTACAGTCAAAGTCATCAAAGTAAATATGGAGCTCTAGCCTTAGCCTAGCTGTGGCTAAGAGTCTTAGAAACATGTCTAATGTTCCACTTGTACCGTATAGCACGTATCATAAGCATTGTGTAAATCGCAACTAACTCTGTGGAACATTCGGGAGGATTGGGGTTAAACCCCGTTCGACCATCCTGATTGTGGTAATCCGTGGTTTCCCATAGTCCCTCCAGGCGATTGCTGGGATGATACCTTTGAAAGGCCAAGGTTGACTTCCTTCCCCAATCCCTCCCCGTAGGTTAATCGGACTGAAAAGGGTCTTCTAGACCTTCAAGCAGCCCGTCTCCCAGCCATCAGCTGGGAGGAATAAAATTTGTAAAAAAAAAAAAATTGATGGAGAAGTACTGCATGTGATCGATAAAACAAAATATCATGCAGAGGTACTATTCTTGTAAAAAAGCATTTACCAGACGCATTTTATTCAAATTTTATATGGAAGTAGGAGTTAGACGGTACGAAACTGATAGGCTGTTGGCGTTTCAAATATATATTACATGAAAAAATGAACACGAAAAAATTTTAGTGGAAGACTGGTGCATCGGTTGGTAAAAGCAGATCACAAACCCATTCGTATGAAAAACTGAACGTTTCAATTATGACACAACTGGTATTTTTCATGATTTACAAAAGCGGGTGGGTATTTGATTCATTGTTAAACACGAGCACCTAAATAACAATTGAAATAGACATTATTTAACGCCGTAAGATACAGAATGGGTACGATTTAAAGTCAACGTAATTATAGGTACCTTACTTTTACACTGGTTCTGTTTATTTATTATCACCAAAAGAATAAACCAATAAAGAGGGAATACAAATTCAATTTATTAAACTTACTAGAGGAAAGAATTCATGAAAAGAAACAGGGTTTGTGGAAGGGAAAAAGCGGTTTTCATCCAGGCAATACATCTGTTCACAAAATTCAGCTTCATTACAGCACCCATAATCCCTGTCACTGATCATCGCATTCGAATTAAGAACTGACTGAAAGTGATAAAAATAAATCTATTGAGCTAGGTTTTATTTTACATATTATTATTATTATTTATTTGCAATTATAAACTCTTTCTTTCGTCGTTAAAAAAAAATCCTTTTCTATTGTTTTTCGCCCCGTTGACGTCGATATCGTTAGAGACGTGAAAGGAATAAGAAAGAATTTAGCCGTGGCCATTTGAATTAACCATCCCGGCTTTCGCTGGAGTAATTTTGGGAAAATTTTAAAAACTGAAATCTGAATGGCTGGAGGGGAATCGTATCTGATCACATAAAAGTAAAACGAAAAATATTTTTTAATTTATTGCTCTATTCTATTAGTATTATGTTCAAGTGAACCTATCGGATCACACAAAGTCTTGAGTCTCATCATGGCTTGTTATTGTCCACTGCGTAGTTAGAACCAGGGATTGTCAGTTCCTGGAGTATTGAGGGGAGCTTAAGTGTTGCCATCTGTCTGCGATTCCTGTAACTTATGTTCTCTATGATAAGTGTATTTCTTGTTTGTGAAATATGTGGTTTATAGGCGGATATTGAAGACCGTCCCCGCATTCACCTACTGTAAGTGGTTGCGTAAAAGCGGCTAAAAACCGCAGTAAGGGTGGCGGGTACGTAGAGGCCAGGACTCGATCCCGGTCCCGTTGTACCTCCCAGATACAGTTTGGTGGGGCCTTAACGCGATCAACCACACTGGCGGGTTATTGCTCGATTTTAATTTACGATACTGTTTCCGGGCATTATAACTAGAGCAGTAAACATTCATAGTTAGCACATTATCACTAGTGTTTTAAACAGGACATACCCTGTAGGTGTCTCGTCTGTAGCCTATATATTTTTTCTTCATATTGCTAATAAATTCGCTATGATACTTTTTGAACGTAGTATCAAAAAAATACTTATTATCATAATGAGTTTTGTCCCAACCAAATGATACGATACAGCATTACACCTTAACCAAAGATAAATCGGTAGAGAGAATCGTTTGACGCTCTGCGAAGCATTTCAGCGACTTTCGGCGTTGAGATGTAGCGGTTCGGCCTGGCACAGGTGTAGAGCCGGGTTGAGGGATATTATGAGGAAACTTGGGGCGTGAGCTATTGGGACTATACCGACAGAATACAGATGACGGACTCCCTTATCGCTTCGTGATCCGACCGTATCTTGCCACCAGACCAGGCTGTTTCGCCAAGACATAGAGTTTAAATCTCACCTCGCGTGTACCGATTTCCCGGATAAGAATTTTAAATGATTTTGAATCATCGCCTACTTGAATACTAAGACAATCACCATCATCCCACCGAGCACGGTGGGTGAGCGGTTAACGCTCTGGCCTCGCATTCGGGAGGACGCCGGTTCGAATCCCCGTCCGGCATCCAGATTTGGGTTTTCCATGGTTTCCCGAAATCACTCCAGGCGAATGCCGGGATGCTTCGTTCAAAAGGTCAAGGCTGAATTTCTTCCCGTTCCTTGTCCCCAGTACCATCCCGCCTCTAATGGCCTCAACGTCGACGAGGCGTAAAACCATTAGTAAAAAAAGTGAAAAAAATCATCCCAGACTACCACAGATATTAGCGGACAAAACATCAATCAAATATAGTTAACACTCACAGATAGGTAGTGATACTTACGAAACCCTTCGACTTTTCCTTAGAACAGAAACCAATAACAGACTTTTTTTAAAGAAATCCATGCAAAAAAGAGGTAACATGGCAGAAAATAGTCATGATTTCCTCACTAGACGTTTCCCAGTTCTGGAAGAATCTGAAATACGATTCAAATCCTAGTTAAAATTGCCTCTCCGAAAACTTGACTTTGTCACTTTTCCTGTTAATATTTAAATTGATTTTTCATGGGATTTTCGTTCTGTTGGGAACAAGGGTGTCAGGGACTGGAAGAAATTACCACGTGAAGCGATGAATAATTTATCAAAATCGCTTAAAGAATTTAAAAGTTAAAATTTGCAAATCGAAAAAGTAAATGGGGGAGGTATTATAAAAGAAAATGTTTAAAAATAAAATAAAAAGGAGTAATTAGATGACTATGGGGAATTTCCACCGGAGCTTTAGCTCCATCGCAATTAATTCAATATTAATAATAATAACCACAAACATCATTTTATTCAAAAACATGTGATATGATTACATATAAATAAATTTGTTTTTACACATTTACACCCGTTAATGTCAATCACTTCATTTAATTTCGAACACAATGCCTTCGAATGAATTGTATTTATACTCCGATCAAACCAATTCGCTAGTGGAAAACTAATGATGCACTGTTAAATCATTCAAGCTTATATAAAATTTAAAATACTGTTATAATTACAACGTGAATGTGTTCATGTAGACTAGAAACAAATAGAATGTTGATAAATCGTACCTTTGATCTTAAGACTGTTGGTTATTGTTCTAGATCCTAGAAGAAGCATAATGGAAAACGTGATACAGAAATCTTATCAAATCAGAAACTCTGACGGGTTATGTAGGCTGCAAATACTGCTTACTAAGAAATTTTCTAAGCAATGTCTGACTCCTTCTTTGACTCGATTGCAAAGATGTACATTGTACCTGCTCATAGTTCTGTGATTCGCTCAAATCTTGGAAACTCAGTCATCATTTGTTTTAGAGAATGATGCGTAAATTAATAACCTATGTGGACAAAAAATCGCGCCCAACAGCTTGTTTTACATATAACTTTCTTCAGTAAGTCCGTGGTTCGTACCACAGACCAGCTTGGTCTCGCTTTCGGAAGCTCGCGGTACGAATCCCCGTCAGGTCATACAGATTTCGGTTTTCCAGAATCACTCCAAACGAATGAACGGTATGGTTCCACAAAAGGCCATTGGCGTATTCCTTCCCCGTTCCTTGCCCCCAGCCCTTTCCCGCCTCTAATGACCTTGGCATCTATGAGGCCTACAGCCCGAAGCCAAAAAAGGTACCACAGATTCTTCCCGAATAATTTATCTCTGTTCCAAAACCGTATGGTTTCTGGATTGCGGGGTGAGAGGGAGTATTCAAAAATTATGTAGGCCTAATTTTAACGAACTTATCTCAGAATTTCGGCACTGCCTGTAGATAAATAGATTGTCAGAAAATATCATTTATTTTTCATTTAATCGAACACTGTTCTCCAAGTTACCACAATTACTTTGCAATTTCAATTATCACCGGTTTATAAACCTACACTTCTGTGTATACCATACCGCTAAGAGGTTTCATGGTTATAATTCCAATAAATTTTTGAATAACAAAACAATTGAGAATATGTAACTGAAACCTTTAATTGATAAAATAGATGGTTTTGTATCTACGGCACTATTATACTGATGGGAAACGCAAAGTGCGATAAAAAACCTCGGACAAATATTAATTCTGACCTATCAGCCTGTAGGTTTTGTTGGTTTGTTACCCTAGTTCGCAAATATAAAATTATATGTATAAATTATAATATTACTTGGTTTGTTTCTAGAGAAACATTCATAAATAAACATCGGCGAGAAAAACTGCGTTCATTTAAATCCAGAAGCTATTACTCCTTCGTTTCACACTTCTGCCCATATACACTGGAAGCTCACAGCTCTACGGGATGAGTGATGGGGAAAAAAAAGAACAATCGATACACAATTTGATTTCATTCGATACAGTTCACGTCATCACAGTGCACTATTCACACAGAAGCATATTTCAAATGTTTTACGCTCCGGGGATAGCGATGGAAATAATAGAATGCAGCAGCGGCAAAATCGTGGTTACTGGAGTTCAGCTGCATAGCTGACGCCGCCGAATAAATGCAAAGCTATTATTGCGCTAGTCATACACAACTGCCATATTAAATGTGGCCCCGGCAGATTCGCGTCTGTTAATCGACGTTCCATTGAAGGTGTTGAACAATTACGAGTTTCAGTACTTAATGAAACTCCCATTACTGAAATGAAGCATTGCGGAACGGTCCGATCACAGGAATGCAACATGACATCAGTTACTATCGAAATTTTTATAATCAATGTAGAAATAAGAATGTTTTTAATTTAAAATACAAAGCAATAAACGTCCAGGGTACTATTTGTACACCCTAACCTAAATATCAAAGTAGTTGCTAAGAATTTTTTTTTTTTTTTTGAGGAAGTGGGTGGAACCGATCTAAAACTCGTACTAACCTATTGAAATTTGGATTAACTGCTTCCTTATAACGTCCTCCTCACGTTTTCCGCTCTACTATTTCGGAAAAGTTGCCACAAATTAAATTAAAAATGCCGAAATATGTAAGTTTTGCAAAGTTATTAGATGCAAAATCAATGACAATCTCTTGAAATGACGATTAAATACTCTGTTGTAATTTTTTCTTGCCGTTTCAGCGTCCGTCCCTTGTAAAGAGTCACACGAAATCAACAAACAGAAATAGTAGACCGAGGTTTAGTACAACAACCGATACAAGCGATACGAGACAATCGATTACTTCCTTTGTAAACAAACACGGCATTTCCGAGATAGATGCCACAGAACGAATTTTCCTAAAAAAGTTTCTCTTGGTCCAGTCTGAATTTCAACCTAACTACAACCACTCTAACAAAACGAAACTGTTTAGGTTGGTATGATCCCCGTAACGATAATTTTTGTATCATTTCTGCAGTGCTGGTAACATTTTTAGGTTGCGCAACGTCTTATATTTCGGCATTTTTAATTAAATTTTAGTCGACTTTTCCGAAAAAGTAGAGCACAAAACGTGAAGAGGATATCGTGAGGAAGAAGTTAATAATACAAATTTCAACCTGTTCCTGACCGGTGGAGAAATAGGCACTCCAACCTAATTTTGCAAATTATTATGGTAGATTTTCAATATGAAATACTAAATCTGTTACGTAAAGAAAAGAAGAACACAGAACCCACACAGTCACACCACCTGATATGGAACTGCATGTTGTTTCCTTGCATCTCGTGATTAGATAGAGTGTGATCGTAAAGACATGGTGAAGGGGTTTTCTCTGGCTGCGTAGCCGCCTTAATCTAACCCGGTAATCTCACTGAATATAGGGGACCTACAGTTCAACGCGAAATCAAAACCATGAAAACGTTCTGGCTTAATTCACATTGCACAGCAACCTATGCCAGAGGTGAACGTGGGGTAAGGGCCTTTGAAAATTCCAGCCGAAACCGAGATTCGAACAGGTGCCCTTTCGAATTAGAGTCAGACGCCTTAACCACTGAGCCATCAGACCTCTCTTCTTGCAATTATTTAGCCTGAAATCCTTGGAAGGCGGCTGCAACTACTACGATACGAGGCGTGTTTTTTGAAGTAAGTACTATTTATATATACTACCAAACAAATACATATGGATTATTTAAAACATTTTTATTATAACATGAAAGTCAATATCTTAACGTATTTTTCAATATAATATCCGCCATCATTAAGGCACTTATCATCACAAACAACAATCTTCTGATGCAAATCTGCTGCCACTGCTGAACGGCTGAACGGCCGTTGCGACGTCATCGTCGAAGTCGTACTGTAAGAACTTCATAAAGATGCTTGAAGAAACTCATTAGATAATGACTAAATCATCAGTTTTCTTGATCGTTTGCACCAACTTTATGCTCCAAGTCTTCATCAAGAACACTACGGCTATCTTTAGAACCCTCTAACACATTTTCTTACTGTTCCATCACAGTGTTTTCTCCATAAACGTCAATGATCCTTTGATGAATTTCTTCTTCTTCCAGGTCTTTTGTATACAGAAAACGAATATCAAAGAGCCTTTAACATTCGGCTGGATTTTCAGTTAGCTGTTTAATTTTAAAGAAGCACAAACAAACGTAAACACGGATGAATGCTTCCGTTATGACGTGTGTGGGTAGCATGTTCTCAGCACGCATGCGCGGATTGTTTACCGCAGCGCTGTAGTGGCCATATTTAATTTAATTTAATTTAATTGCAATGGAGCACAGGCTACGAAGGCAATTTCCCTACACACCCATCTTCCCCCTATCCTGCACCCTCCTACATTTGCCCTCTACAAATTTTATCTTTAAATTCTTTCAAAGTTTTCGGTAAATTATTCATCATTTATCTTGGTAACTCATTCCAATCCCTGACACCCTTACCTAAAAAAGAGAATCTTCCCACACCCTTGTGCCTGAAATCGAGTGCCAGCTTGTGGTCATGGTCATCTTTTCCCTTCCATGCACTACTTTTCATACCTATTGCAATATCTTTCCATGTCTCATCGCCAGTATATGCCCTGTACACTCCCATTACCTTCTCATCCTCCTCCTGTCTTGCAATGAATCCCATTTCAGCTCCTTTATCATATATTTAAAACCGCTACCTACTAAAACACACATCGTAGTTTAATGTAAATTAATTTTTTAATTGCAATGGAGCACACGCTCCTGTGGCAATTTCCCTACACCCAACTTCCCCCTTTCCTGCACACACCTACATTTGACCTCTACAAATTTCAACTTTAAATTCTTTCAAAGTTTCTGGTAAATAATTCATCAATTCTCTTGGTAACTTATTCTAATCCCTGACCCTATTACCTAAAAAAGAGAATCTTCCCACCCTTGTGCCTGAAACCAAGCACCAGCTTGTGGTCATGGTCGTCTTATTCCTTCCATGCATTACTTTTAATTTTACACCAATATATTTCCATGCCTCATCGCCAATATACGCCTTGTACACTTCCATGACCCTCTTCACCCTCCTCCTGTCTTCCAATGAATCCCATTCCAGCTCTTTTATCATATCTGTTACTGACTGCGTTCTGCGGTTACTTTCAGAAACAAATCTAGCACCCCTTTTTTGCACCCTCTCCAACTCCTTTGATACTCAGATACTCATATTCAAGCAATGATCTGCCCAAACCTAATTCCTTTAATCTCTC
>JARYHS010012163.1:0-18000 GCA_031002005.1 Vandiemenella viatica
ATCTTATTCAAAACATCACCGCCCCACACCATCACGATAGTGGGTACCTGTCTGCTCGCGTCTCTTACACTTCTGCCAGCTACATAAAACTTAAAAACTTCCAACCCCAAATATTTTACAAACTGCTAATGGTGATGTGGAACCTTTTAAAATTATTACACCGGTTAAATTAACTTTGGTTTTTCACAAATGATTTGGGAAAAGATAATGTCACAACTCTTACGCTGTTAGAAAATCCTGAGCCGAAGTTTAGTAACTGAACAGCGACCATTGTAATAACGTCAAATGGAATCGGTAAGGAACCTCAGTTACCGAAATATTGTATCTGATGCGTCACTTCAAACTGGAGTTTGGAGCATTAATGCGTCTCGGTGGAACCATTCACTAATTCGCACAAAAGGCAGCGGCAAATGTCTCGGCTCATTAACCCGACTGCCTCCTTTTCCCCCGGCGGACACTACCGGGCGGAATATTAAACCAATTTGCGCAGCTGTCTTGCGGAACAGTGCAACGAATTAGGCGCTCCTAATTGGCCAGCCTCGGCAATCCCATAACAATTACTCCACAAGTGGGCGGACGGGATGCTAATTAGAGGAACAGCGGTAATCCTAAGGACCGGACTCCTCGGGGATGCAGAGGGGTGCTACCATCAGCATGCGCCATCAATCAAGCGAGCCGTCTCTTAAAAGGCGACTTGGAGACGCGGCACGCTACCCCTAGGATCAGTGTTAAGTGTTGTCATCCAGAAGTACTTGTTCTGACGCATCTGACTGTATTATACCAACGTTCATACACTGAAGAGGCAAAGAAACTGGTAGTCTTGCGTATGCAAACACAGAGATATGTAAACACTCAGAGTACGCGCTGCGGTCGGCAACGCCTATATAAGACAACAGGTGTCTGGTATAGGCGTTAGATCGGTTACTGCCGCTACGATGGCAGGTTATCACGATTTAAGTGAGTTTGAAAGTGGTGTTATAGTCGGCGCACGAGAGATGGAACACAATATTTCCGACTTAGGAATGAGGTGAGAATTTTCCCTTACTACAATTTCACGAGAGCACCGTGAATATCGGGAACCCGGTAAAAAATCAAATCTCCGACATCGCTGCTACCGGAAGAAGATACTGTAAGAATGGGACCAATGATGACTGAAGAGAATCGTTCAACGTGACAGAAGAGCAACCTTTCAACAAATTGCTGCGGACTTCAATGCTGGGACATCAAGAAGTGTCAGCGTGCGAACCATTCAACGAAACATGGATATGGGCTTTCGGAGCTGAAGGCCTACTCGTATACCCTTGCTGAGTGTACGACACAAAGCTTTACGCCTCGCCTGGGCCCGTCAACACCGACATTGGACTGTTGATGATTAGAAACAGGTTGCCTGGTCTTAAGAGTCTCGTTTCCAATTGTATCGAGTGGATGGACGTGTACGGGTATGGAGACAACCTGATGAATTCATGGACTCTGCATGTCAGCAGGGGACTGTTCAAGCTGGTAGAGGCTCTGTAATGGTGTGGGGCGTGTGCAGTTGGAGTGATATGGGACCCCTGATACGTCTAGATATGACTCTGACAGGTGACACGTACGTACTCATCTTCGCTGATCACCTGCATCCATTCATGTCCATTGTGCATTCCGATTGAATTGGAAAATTACAGCAGTACAATGCGACACCCCACACGTCAATAATTGCTACAGAGAGGCTCCAGGAATACTCTTCTGAGTTTAAACACCTCCGCTGGCCAGCGAACTCCGCAGACATGAACATTATTGAGCATTTCTGGGATGCCTTGAAAACGTGCCGTTCAGAAGAGATCTCCACCTCCTCGTACTCTTACAGATTTATGGACATCCCTGCAGAATACATGGTGTCAATTCCCTCCAGCACTACTTCAGACATTAGTCGAGTCCATGCCACGTTGTGTTGCGGCACTTCTGCGTGCTCGCGGGGGCCCTACACGATATTAGGCAGGTGTACCAATTTCTTTACCTCTTCAATGTAAATTTTTCACAGTCGCCAGCAGCAAATACCGCATCAGAAAAGGGATAAATCCATTAGCTCAAACAATTTGGAGAATCACCATATTCTGAACGTATTCCTTCGGCTGAACAATTTTAAACTCTACTTGTTTTCTGCAGATTTGTCGCAAATTTTTGTTGTAACTGGTATCGTTAAGAGTAAGGCAGTTTCTTTCCCGAGCCAAGATCAGGTGAGGCAACCTATCGCTCATGATTGTGGACTGCGGGACTTCTCGCTCCAAGGACAAACCACATTGCAGTTTATTCTGAGGACCCCAGCACCAGCTCGAACGCTTAGAGAATATTCAGTGTCCTTGCACTGGCCACCCAACTTTCACATACATAAGTGGTCAATTCGCTTGATTTCAGACACAGGGGTGTGGGAAGATTTTCTTTTTTAGGTAAGGGTGTCAGGGATTGGAATGAGTTACCAAGGGGAATGATGAATAACCTACCGAAAACGTTAAAAGAATTTAAAGTTAAAATTTGTAGAGGGAAAATGTAGGTGAGTTAAGGATAGCGGGAAGTTGGGTGTGTAGGGAAATTGCCACCGGAGCGTGTGCTCCATTGCAATTAAATTAAATTAAATTAAATTAAATTAAATTGCAGATGGACCTTTCCCACTACCAGGCCACAGTAAGCCAATTGAAACCAAGTATTATCAGTTGACGAAGTGAAGAGCAGTAGTTCAACGGTCGTGGAGTTATCATCGTTCGGGGCCAATTGTATCATCATTCCATGCTCCACTGGCTCAGAAAGGCAACTACTGCTATTTTAGAGCACTAATCTATCATCCGTTTCTCTTGGTGTACATCTGACAAGTGTAGTATTTTACCACCCTCTACAGTAAGCCTTTCCTACAGCTTTTACAATAAATCCAGCTTAACTACATCTATCAGCACTCATTTCAAGGAGCTACTTATGTAACCATAGTTAAGTTATTGCTAATTCTCTCTCTTTTTTCTCTTTTTTTTCACCGAGCGTGGTGAGTGAGTGGTTAACGTTCTAGTCTCGCATTCTGGAGGACGCCGGTTTGAATCCCCATCCGGGCATCCAGATTTGGGTTTTCCATGGCTTCCCCAGATCACTCCAGGAGAATGCTGGGATGCTTCTTTCAAAAGGTCATGGACGAATTCCTTCACGTTCCTTGTCCCAATCCCATCCCGCCTCTAATCACCTCGACGTTGATGAGGCGTAAAGCCATAAGTAAAAGAAAAGTCTTTTTTACACGCTATATATTAGCTTTACTTGTATGTATGTATGTATGTATGTATGAATGTAACGGAATTTTACAACTCCATTTTGACCCACTTCCAGATGTCCGAGATGGTTGAAATTTGGCACACATATTAAGAACCGGTGACAATACAAGAATTTCATAGCTATATCCTGCTATTCTCATTACTTTGACAGTAACAAAAGAAAAATGGTTGAATGTCGTGAAATTTTGCAATTAATTTTAACCCAATTCCAGATGTCCGATTGTTTGAAATTTTGCTCATCTATTGATAACTGATTACAATACAATAATTTCATAGCTATATCTTGATATTATCATTACTTTGACAGTAAAAACAGAAAAAATTTTCACACGTTTTAAGAACCGTTGACAATACAGTAGTCTCTTAGCCACGTCCTGCTATTCTCGTTACTTTGACCATCTCCAGTTTCCCGGGTGTGATTTACGAGCCTTGGTTGCTGACGACGATCGTCTTCCACTGTCTCCTATCCAGAAAGGTTTCTCTGTCTGCAGTCACTTAACGTGATGTTGAATAGTGAGTATTCGAAACATTACTTCGTACTATTATAGAAGAGTAGTCTTCCACATTTACCCTGCTATTGGACCTCTGGCTGAGCTGCCATTTAATTGTATTTAACTCATGGAAGTAATAATTAAAAATGAAACTACAACACAAAGATAAAGAGAGATTGGCGAAGAAAAGCCAACAGTAGGAAACATACTTTTGAAACTATCTGAACTAAAAAGTTAAAAATAAAATTGTAGTTTAAAAACACTCTTTCGTAGTAATGTGAACTAAAAGGATAAAAATAATCTTTAAATATAAAGATTTAGTTTAACAGTGATGGGACGTCCCACAATACAGGATAATTTTTTTTTTTTTAATAAGCTTAAAGAGTCATTGATTACAAAATTAACTTTAATGTAAAAAAAAAAAAAAAAAAAAAAAAAAAAAAAAAAAAAGCGTGGGGTGCTCTCTACACAACTATTGACAATGACTCTACATTTACAAACAGCCAACGACAAAAAATATAAGGCAACTTCTATAGCACCCCATGCTTTTTTACATTAAAGTTAATTTTGTAATCAGTGACCTTATTCTTTTAGCTTATTCAAAAAAATTAATTTATCCTGTATTGTGGGACGTCCCATCACTGTTAAACTAAATCTTTATATTTAAAGATTATTTTTATCCTTTTAGTTCACATTACTACGAAAGCGTGTTTTTAGTTTTTTAAACTACAATTTTTTCCTAACCAAATGCTTACAGTTTCCGACTCGGAATCCTGAGACCGCAGCTGACAGTAAGCTTACCTAGGCGAACACTCCTTTGGGCTAAGTTGTGTCATCTTGCTTAGTCAACCGCGCGACACATTACAGTCGGTAGGAAATCGCATCAAAAATAAAACTTCGGGTAGGGCTATTTCGTAGGTATGGCAGCTCTTTCTTTTAGGTTCTTCTGCAGCCACACATTATTCTCTTCTTTGGATTTCCCACAAGATGCTCTGTCCAGCTTCGTCAGTTTTGACCCTTTTTTTCTTGGCCATATTGCGCTACATTCTGAAATTGTAGTTAATTTTTTTATACTAATGACCTCAAAGTTATATGGGTCGGCGGTGGTGGTATTGATTGGACTGTGCATTTCCTCTCAGTTCCTGCGTTGTTGCTTGGTCTGTGGATCATATATCTGCTCAACATCTACACCTAAAGAATATTTTACAGGTCTGCACCATAAATTCCTAAAGTTGTATCGTTATTTCTCCTGTTATGTTACATAACGATGCCCATCTCACTTTGTACGACGAAGATATATTATTGTTTTGTAAGATTGTTCCTGCCTTTCGTTTACACTATGTTATTTTCTAATTTGCTGTTCCTCTCTGGCCTCGCATTCGGGATCCTTGTCCGGGCATCCAGATTTGGGTTTTCCGTGGTTTCCACAAATCACTCTAGGTGAAAGCCGGGATGCTTCCTTCAAAAGGACCATAGCCGAATTCCTTCCTGTTCCTTGTCCCCCATTCTTTCCAGTCTCTAAAGACTTCGCTGTTAGAGAGACGTTAAGCAGATAAAAAAAAAAGCATTTCCTTATTCAAGGAAACAACAAGCAATTCTTATGAACAGTCATTTGATTTGTGAAACTATGGATACGGATTAATATGGCATTTTCCTTGTTGCGTTCCACATTCTATGACATTGTCTGTAATGTGTTCGATCCACCTTAGTGATGATTTCTGATCGCAGGGGGTAGCCTAGCCCTGCCTACTCCGTTCCCAGTGGAGGGTCCTGGCACTTGTGAGAGGTGGTCTCTTATCAGTATATCTAAAATAAGGAAATAATTACATGACGGCAATAAATATTCACACTATGTTTGGAATTTTTTGCGTCATTTTAACTGTGACAAACAAAATGCATGAATAGCTATTGAAGTGTTCCCTATGTTAGGAAAGCGACTTCTCTACCTCACTGTGGCCGTTTGCTACCTGTCATTGATTTCAAAATAATATTAGTTATAACAAAAAATCAGGTGGGTGCCAGAGATTGGAGTGTACCCTATTCTGAGGGAAGTGACATCCAGATCTCAATGTATTATTATTGAAACATGAATTATTGAATTAACCAAACAAAATGACACATTACAAGACTGGATGGGCTCTAGTGAAAATAAGGTTCACAATCTGACTTTACCATTTACTTATGTATTTGAATTGTTTACTTGACAAAATTTTACAAAGATTAATTTTTTTTTTTTTTACATCACTTTTTCTGTGGAGCAAGAGTGTCTCGAGGCAATATGTAGGGTAAGCGACGATGATGCAAAAGTTCCTTTTTCTGAATGGTGGTTACCGTGCAGGCGAATCTAAGTTGTGCAGTCGGTGGGTTGACCAGCTCTCCATCACGGCCGGCTGCCTCACTGCTGTCTCTCCCGTGGTCAGCTGGTCGGTCGATCTACACCTCTCCGTCGGTAGCCAACAAGTCCCCTTCTCTTCCGTGCTGCCGGACGAAGCGTCGCTTTCCACCCCTTCTTGATGACGTCTGCCAATGTCTGTCTTTGCAGGGAAGCTCTTTTCGCTGGTTGGCTCAGGACATGCAACAAAACCGCCCTTTTTTCATACTAAAAATACAAATTTTTCATATTGGTTGGACTTCCTGGCCTCCCTTCACCCTTCGTTCTTGGATACAGATTTACTTTTTATTTTATTTGTTTACCAAAACAGTCCAGGCTGCTCTTGAGTTGTGGTCCTGTCACGGGACTGTTTTCTGCCATCCGTCACATCTAATGGCAACACTCAAGGGATGGCGTCCTCCAAATACAACAGAACCTCCCCTGGGACCGACACACTCACGACGAGAAAAGAAACATGCACATATGTTTTCCATTCGGATCATTACAATATGTATCTTGGCTCGGACACCTCCCTCCCCCCTTTCCGCCACTACGTAGCCCATCGTAGTTTTCCATTTAACCTCTCTCCCCTTGACCGAGCCACGTAGTTTACGGACGCTCCCTTGTGCAGTAAGAGCAGTGAATGACGAGAAGCGGGCTTCGAACAGAGGACCTCAGCCAGTCACCACAGCGTTGCTCCAAGCACGTTGAAAGCGATTACTGATGTGTACGATCCATTACGCAGCACTGCAGCCGTGTCAAACAATTTCCGCGAGTCTGATTTTCCGACTGGAGGATTAAAACAGTCGACACTGCAAATTGGTTTTATTTTTACGGCGTGGGAGTATTTAATTTCTTTTAATTGCGCCAGCGCAGCTCGACGCGAATTCGCTTCCATCAGAGATGACGCGTCAAACGCATAGAGTTCAGCCGTTACGCACACCTATGCGGAACCTCGCCGTCCTATCAAATATACAAACCGCAATATCCCGCCACACACATCATACGGGCGAGCGCTCAATTTCCGAATTACTACCAATGCACATACGCCATGTTAAGCCGACATCACACTACGGGGCTTACTGCCTGTTGGACCTTAATCTCACTTCTGCACCAATTCTAACTCGCGCTGTGGTTCGGGGTGCATAATGCAGCCGGCTACACAAATGGTAGTACGAGTTACTGTGAAATGGTGATGTGGATTTTAATCTGTCAATAGGCCTACCTGCGACTTGGAATCTTGTGTTCTTTTGGCCTAATCTGACACCTGTGTGTCGCTCTAGGACGGGAATCTGAATATTAGTTTAGATATTTGCTTCTTCTAGAAAATAGTTGCAGTACAGCGAAGTTCTTTATTTATTACTAGCAGAGCTCCCGGCGTTGCCCGATATGATCTAGATTGATTTGCACACACAGTGAATATTGAAGCTCATAAAAGGGGTGCCGAGCGTGGTGGTGTAACGGTTAGCGTTCTGGCCTCGCATTCGGGAGGACGGCGGTTCGAATCCCCACCCGGGCATCCCAAATCTCTCCAGGCAAATGCCGGGATCCTTCCTTCAAAAGGCCATGGCCGAATTCCTTCCCATTCCTTGCCCCCCATCCATTCCCGTCTCTAAAGACCTCGCTGTTAAGAGACGTTAAGCAGTTAAAAAAAAGAGGTAATTTTTGGGGAGTCTACGATAACCGTGGAGCTGCAATTTGATGATGGAATCCCATGTAAATCGATGAGTCAAATTGAAAGTAAAGAATAATTTTTTTGATATCTCGCTTAGTTCTCGAGATATCGTATTTCAAAATTGACGTGGTTAGGTTGAAATGCAACCTGGACCAGAAGAAAAATTTAGCCTTAGCTAAATTTAACAATAATTTCGTATGTAACTTGGTGAGACAAATCGATAATAAAGTACAAATGTTGTTGATATCTCGATTAGTTCTCAAGATATTGCATCACCAAACCACTATATCTACAAGGTGGAAATGCGGTATAGGTGTTTTATTTTCTTCCTAGTGGTTGTTGTTTGGTTGAAATACAACCTGGACCAGAAGAAACGTCACCAAAAGCACAAGGATCTATAACTGATGTTTGACATGTTGAATCTTGAAAACGAAGTTAAATATCAAAAAATGTTATTCTTTATTTTAGATTTTTTTCGCCGAGTTCTATAAGGATTTATCATCAGATTTTGGCGCCACGATAATGATAGAACTGCCAGTTTTTTGCACTTGTGAATTAAATTTCATGTCAGTCGCTCCATTCTTCTATACGTATTTAAACGGCTAACCCCATATGTAGCAGAAAAGAGATGGGGTTGGGGTTGATTTATTCCTGCAATATTTTTAGCCATGATATCAGGAACATGTGTACTAAGTTTTATCATAATAACCACAGCAATAGAAAATCTTTTTTTCAAGAAATGTAGTAAAGACAGAATCGCTCATCAATAAATTACAAAAAAAAAGTAACACTATGTCAACACTAAAGGTTTAAAAAAATTCAATTTCATGTTCAAAGCCATCAGTTGTGCATTACTTACTATTCACAGCGAGAATCCAAACATCAGAGATTGTAGTTGTGGGGCCAGAGAGCGTAATTTCAAAAAGCAACAAATTTCTAGCAAGGTTCTTCACTAAAGGTTTTAAACAGCTCACTTTCATGTTAAAATCCGTCATATATGCATTATTAAACACAGCCATTAAAATTTCACAGCGTCAGATATTGTAGCAGTGCAGCCTCAGATAGTAATGTCAAGAAACAAAGAATATATCGAAAGATTTTTTTCATTGTTATATTAAAATTAATTTAAATATTTTTCACTTCACGTACTTTCCTCTTCACGTTCGATTTAACTATGTATGGGGTTTAAAGACTAAAAACTAAAATTTAAGAAAGTAAACGTTACATGTGAAAAATCGCTATTATTTTTTTACGATGTATGACGTAAGCATCGTATGTCTTTTATTTTTTGTTTCAGGTTGTACGTTAAGATTTTCACTTACCACTCCTGCGTTATGTTACGTTGGAGCATAAGACATACCAAACACTTCAATTGAGATTCTAATCTTTAAAACGGTGAAAACTCCATCGAAATCTGTTATGTATTTTCCGAGTTTTTATACTTCAAATATATCCGGTTTTCGTTTCATAGATATAGAAGAAGAAGAAGAAGAAGATACGCTGAAGAAAATCTGTCTTTACTCTTGCACCCTTTCTCATTGTCAGTATAGAAGTAACAGTGTACAGTATAAGGAACGGGGAGGTCAGATACACACTCAAAGAGGAACCCTTGGAATAGAGAATAAAGAAAACCAAGTCCCAATAATATAGACACGTAAAGCGATTAAGAGAGAACAGGATTCCAAGAAAGATACATGAAATGGAGATACAATTTAAATTGCCAGCAAGAAGATCAAGGGATGGATGGCTCAAACAAGTATGTACAGGAAAGAAGAGAGGACCTATTCAAGGTAGGGGATGCAGAATAGGTAGAAATAGAGCATTGACCAGGTCAGTGACTATGAATCGTGATTACATCTTCTTTTTCTCTTCAACTGTTCGGTTGGTGGACGTTATTCCTTGGTAGATTTAAACTGGGTGGTTTTCCCCTTGCCAGTGTTAGAAGAGTTTTACATATTTATTGTTTTGTATGGATGATTGTGATGCATGTATTCTGTTTTTTGCTATGTGAATGAACGAAAGATGAGAGAAGGGAGGATGAAACATCGTGATTGGCCCATTTAGGCCTTATCTTCTTTAGGACAACGAGGCCACCTGGATTAACATTCCCATTCGACGAGAAATCCCCCATCAACAGTGTCTATGCCCATACTCCGTACGCACTTCTCTCCTGTACTGCCGTCCAGGTCCTAGTAAGGAAAATTTCTTCCACAGTGAGAACTCGAACCAGTTACCGAGCATGGTGGGTCAGCGCTTAACACTCTGGCCTCACATTCGGGAGGACGCCCGTTCGAATCTCCGTCCGGGCATCCAGATTTGGGTTTGCCATGGTTTTCCCAAATCACTCCAGGCGAATGTCGGGATGCTTCCTTGAAAAGACCATGACCGAATTCATTCCCGTTCCTTGTCCCCAGTCCTTTCCCGCCTCTAATGATCTTGTTGTCGACGATGTGTAAAGCCATAAGCAAAAAAAAATATCTAACCAGTTAAACCCGTACCAGGCGATGGGAACCAGCACGATTCCGCAACCATCTCAGCCAACCGGGAAAGATCGTGATTACATAAGACATTAATTTAGAAACAACTGCAGTGTTCTTGATTCCGGAGATGCTGTGTGCTAAAACCTACCTTACCCTCCCGGCATACTATACTGAGTTTTTTGTTACTCAACAAGTAAATTCTATAACCCTTGAAGCGCCAAATGTCAGAAGGAGCGATTAGTACCCGCTGTGTACCGACGCGTGGAGACATGTGGGCGATGCTGGTATGTACTTTGCGTTGTTCAGTGCACTTGAGAATACAGGGCTGCCAACCGGCAACAAACAGAGGCTAATGGACAATCGTATAACGGTAGCCTGTAGAGCCATTTGTTCTCTGGTTTCAGTTAACGACTTCACATCAGCAACGCTCCATAAAACTGCCAGCCTAACACGACGAGGCGATTTACGTCTCGGTGTAAATTGCGCCGAACGAGAAAAACCTGAGTCGTTCTTGCGTCGCAGTGGGACGGAACATGCTCTGTCCAAGATCACTTTCTCTCGAACCGCCGAAATCCTTGAGAGGAAATTAAACTTTCACATCCCTGACGGCAAAGAATCTGAATACCCATCATGAGCTCAGAAATCTTATTTTATAGTGCATCTTCTGTGATGGGACTTAATGAATTAATTCTGGCAAACGTCACCTTTTCGTGCTGCTAATGCTCAACGTTGTTGCTCGACGATCTGTTTGATATCTTTGACAGTATACACTATTTAGTAGCCCGCGCTTAAATGACGCTGTTTGCCCCAACAAAGTGTGATATCTACTGATACGATACTCCCCTCACTATATATTTAATCAGGCAAAATAATTTATTAAAGGATGCGTATAGGAAGGCCGACTGTTACTAGTCCATAACCACAACAAAGTACGCTTTTTAAATGAATATATTTAATACTTGGGTTCACTCTCTGATTGCGTCAAAACATAATGATTACACACTTTCTTGTACAATACTTTATATACATTTTTTATTCAATTTAGTAGCTTTTATCATATACAGAGTTTGTGTTCCATGATAGTTCGACTAATACCATCTACACCATAACAATTTCTTACACCCACAGCCAGCCACTCTGGCCTTACACCTCTACCAACTATTAAAACTAAAAGAACCGGAACAGCATTGCCGTGGGCGGAGCTTGTGTAGTACGCGTTTCTGCCGTTAGGCGTTTATAGCGCAACTCATTGTCATTTCAGTGCCGCCTGTGTTGTCGACCTGGCTTGTTCCGTTAATCTGCAGTGATTGTTTCTACTAGCGCTGTTTTGTTTTGATGATGGCAAGTTTAAATGAACAACGCGCAGCTGTGAAATTTTGTTTTCTACTCAGTAAAAATGCTGCTGAAACTATTTTAAACTCTAAAAACAGCTTACAAAGATGACGCTGTAGGAAAAACTCAAGTGTATGAGTGGTTCGCTCGGTATAAATATGGTGACATGTCGATTGATGGCAAACCTCGTTCTGGACGTCCATCAACTGCCCGAAACGACGACAATGTTGAAAAAATTCGAGAGTTTGTGCTCTCAGACAGTCGACAGACAATTGGTCAACTGTGAGAGACTAGTGGGTTATCTTGGAGCACGGTTCAGCGAATTTTAACCTAAGATTTTGGAATGAAAATGGTTGCCGTCAAGTTTGTTCCTAGGGCTCTGACTGACAATCAAAAAGAACGTCGAATTGAAACATGTGCTTTGAAACAACAACTTGAAACTGATCCAGATTTTCTGTCAAATTTCATCATTATTGGTGATGAGTCATGGTGCTATGGTTACGACCCAGAAACAAAGCAACAGTCAAGCCAATGGAAGACGTCATTGTCATCCCGTGCAACAAAAAAAAAATCGTCAAATATCAAAACATTGCTGATTTGCTTCTTTGATGCTAAGGCCGTAGTTCATTCATAGTTTGTTCACCCCCGCCCATCAGACCGTCAATCAGACCTTTTGTTTGGAAGTTTTAAGAAGATTACGCAAAAGTGTTCGTCAAACAAGACCCGATTTGTGGCAGACCGGAGACTGGTTCTTCCACCACGATAATACACTTGCACACACAGCTGTCTCTGTTAGGCAGTTTTTGGCTAAAAATAGCATAGTTTCGCAGTCCGCTGCCCCACGCGTCTTAATCGCCTGACCTGGCTCCGTGCGACTTTTTCTTATTTCCACGCATGAAAAGGGGCATCAAAGGAGACCGATATGACAACATTCAAGAAGTCAAGAAAAAAACAAGAGAGGGGCTGTCGGCCATTTCTAAAGATGACTACAGAAAATGTTTCGAACAGTGGGAACATTGGTGGAACAAATGTATTAGTAGTAATGGAGAGTATTTTGAAGGGGACAAGGGGGCGCCCATTAATGATGTGAGATGTTTTTCCGAAATTCCGGACCCCCACCTCCCCACCTTACCCTAAGACGACGTGAGATTTTGAAGAACCCCCGTCCCCTCCTGTTAATACAAGGTCTGTCCCAAAAGTAAGTAGAATAAATCCACGAAAAACAATTTATTGTATATAAAAGTACAAATTACTAAAATTCTTCAAAATAGCACCCTTGTGCATCGACACACCATTGCCAGCGCCTCTGCCAGTGGCGGTACGCTTCCTGGAAGGCTTCGACTGGAACCTCGTTCAGGCATCTCGTCACGGCCTCTTTGACGTTATCCAGCGTTCCAAAATGGTTGCCTTTTAAGCTCCTTTTTATTCTTGGGAAGAAAAAGAAGTCCGCCGGAGCCAGATCGGGGCTATAGGGCGCTTGGGGCAGCTTTGCCACCTTGTGCTTGGCTAGGTACTCGGTCACGATGGAGCCGGTGTGGGGCGGCGCGTTGTCGTGGTGCAGTCTCCAGTTGGCAATGATCTCCTTCCGGACGCGTTGCACTCTCTTCCGCAGCTTTTCGAGAACTTCCAAATAAAACTTACTGTTCACTGTCTGACCCTGAGGCACAAACTCTTTGTGGACAATACCTTTTGAGTCGAAAAAGACAATGAGCATCGCCTTTACCCGGGACTTGCTCATCCTTGCCTTCTTCGGCCGCGGGGAATTCTTTGTGTGCCATTCTGCACTTTGTCTTTTTGACTCGGGGTCGTACTCAAAGACCCATGTTTCGTCACCAGTAATCACGTTATCTAAAAAATTCGGGTCACTTTCACAGCTTTCCAAGAGATCACGCGAGATTCCCACACGAGCAGCCTTCTGATTGGACGACAGGACTTTCGGGACCATTTTGGCACACACCTTTCTCATGGCTAAATCTTCTGTAAGAATGCGATGCACTGTGGTTTTTGGAATATTGCACTCTTCTGCTAACATTCTGATACTCAGGCGTCGATCGGAATTGAGCATGTCTCTCACTTTTTGCACATTTTCGTCGCACTGTGTCGTTGACGGACGTCCAGAGCGTTCCTCGTCGTCAACCTTCTCTCTACCCTCCCGGAACATTTTGTGCCAGCGGAAAACCATTCCTTGGGACATTGCTTCATCTCCATAAGCATCCTTGATCATGGTCAAGGTCTCCGAACCCGATTTTCCGAGCTTAACACAAAATTTTATCGCGTATCGTTGCTCCACGGAACGTGACATCGTGACGCGACTCTCGAATTAGGTCCAAGTCTATCAGCGATACGCACACTGTAACTGACGCAGGTCGCGTTGCTTTCCTAAGACTCCCCACCACGTTTCCCGCCAACAATCACCCCACTCCAATCGTCCGCGTCGGCGGGAAAAAATCATTCTACTTACTTTTGGGACAGACCTTGTAGGACCTGGAAATTTTTTGAGACTTTTATTTTAGCTTTCCTGCTTGCGAGGGCGGTTATACCCACTGTAAGTTCGGTTTCCGCGTCGTTTGTAGACCTTATGCCCCCCTTAAAATCAATTACGCGTCGTTTGTGCACCACCCACCCATTTTTTTTTTTTTTTTAGCGCTACTGTCCTTCAAGAATTCAAAACCTCACGTGAGATTTCCGTCTACCCACCCCTCCCCCAAACCTAACCACATAGCGTTTCATTAATACTATTTGTCACAGTTAAAATAAGGCACAGAAAAAACAACAGCATGCGAATATTTATTTCCGTCATTTAATTATCACCGTATGTATGAGAAAATAGTACAAAATGTCTTCTGGAATCAATTGGGGAAAAAACGCGGGGGAGGGGAAGAGACAAAAGCCACGTCGGGCTACGTGAGGGAAGGTGGATTCACAGAAGGCCAAAATGGATCTACGTGGTTTATGGACGCTCCCTAAGAACCATGAAGTCAGTTCGTAGAGCAGTGGGGGGGGCGGGGGGGGGAAATCCTAAGTGTTGCCATCTGTCTGCGATTCGTGTAACTTATGGTCTCTATGATTGTATTGTTGTTTATGAGGTGTGTAGTTTGAGGCGAAGATTACGGACTGTCTCAGTATTCGCCTCGGTGAATGCAGAAATTCGCATAAAACCACAATCAGGATGGCTGGTATGCGGGGCCGAGGTCTCGAACCATTGTATCTTCCCAATCCACACTGCGAGGTCCTACACATTTGTATGTGTATAGATTCATAAACTTTGCGTTGCGGCAAAACATTGTTCCCGCACTGTGCCGAAAGCCTACAATGATTTTGGACCTGGTACACCTTCATCTATCAGAAATAGAGCATTGCCCACTGCTTTTCTTTGGTGCAAATTAAAAGCCTACAGAACTCGCAACTCTGTGACTAGGGAAATATTCGCGATTAATAATGGAACCGACAGAAATTTTTTTACAGCTGTATTTATATAACTATTGACTTTACGTCATAAATGATACCTCCAAAGCGGACTGTCGAATTGCGAGTGCTCTCAAGTTATCCGGCAAAGAAACCGTGGAGCCATCCTGGCGATTGTTTTTCCAGCTGTCGCAAAGGGCAGGAGCCAAGTCGTGGGAGGATTGGAACGTGCCATGAATAAAAGATACGCTAACACAGACAGTAATCTTGTAAAGTAGAACGGGGCCGCTCAGTTGGCCGATAGACAACACCCTTAACTTTCCTCCTCTCTGTTTGTCTGCATAATGACTCAGTTCCTTGTAGCAACGCCAGTGGTGGAAACGGATTCCGATCTCAGATAAGCTGTGGCGCCTCACGAAAAACCGTGGAGCCATCTGACGGCGAAATCTAGGAACTGAAGATCGCCCAGCGTTGTTGCTCCCCTCTTGTGCTGAAAATTGGTTCGTCTTTCTCATCAATGTTCTTAGTGTTTCAAGTGTTTTGTGCCACTTTAACTTAATTTCGTTTTTTTCTTTTGTAGGTCAGAGACAAACTTCAATGTTCTTAGTGTTCCAAGTGTTTTTGTGCCAATTTAACTTAATTTCATTTTTCCTTTTGTAGGCCAGAGAAAATTTCATACTGTTAAAAACATTTTTTTTTAGTATTTTCGGATTCATTCCATTTGATTTCTGGACACAAAATTAATTGTTCAGTGTTAACGTCACTTCCTAATTCTTTGGTTGCAGAGAGGTTTAAGTATGCCTAGTATCTCTTCCACCTACTTATTGGTATGTAAATCTTCAGTGCTGTGTTCAAAAATGCTTCTGAACTTTTGCATTAATTTTTGGTGTCAACCGATACGAGGATGTTGAAATCACGTGAGCTCTTATCGTATCGCGGGAATTTGGCCATGACGTTTTGAAGAAACCATCCCGGCATTTGCTTTGTGCGATTTTGGAAAACCAGGGAAAACTAAAATTAGGATGGTGGGCATAAGTTGGAGTCTGGATGGTTGAATACAGTACATGGACTCAAAAACATGTGGTCAGATCTGGTAAATATCATAATTGATTATTTGAAAAAATAAGATTGTAATGGTGTGTGTTTCAAAGAAAAACAAAAGATTAACTGAGTTATGCTTAAATTTTTAGATCAAATTCCGTGACTTTCGCGTTATTTTGTATTTACGCTAGCAGTTTCCCTGCAGTTTCGTCTATGTTACCGACGTCATAACTATTCCCAGCAGTTATGCTCACGCGTTATATATATATAAATTTCAGGCACGAAACTTCCTCGGTCCTAACTTCTTTCATATGTCGGAGGTTACTTTAGCTGACTGAAAGGTTTGAATGACGTTTTCCGTGTATTTTTACGTACCGTATTTCAGAAAGCAGAAGAAATAAATAACAAAAGGTACGTAGTCAACAATAATATGAGCTATATCCAAAGAGTGGTGCGATTATCTTTGATGTAGTGATATCTTTGGTGTTAAATATATTTGTTAAGAAAGTAGTGTTTATCTTTGATGTACTGTGATATTTGGCGCTAGTCTGTTCAGGTTGCGAACAGATTATCATTTAATGCTCCGTTCAGCTTTCGTAACTGAGGGGGCCAAGGATTTGAATAAATTACCGTGGAAAATGGTAAATAATTTACCCGATATAGTGGAGGTATTTAAGATTAACGTTCTTGAAATGTGAAAGTGAGGGTTTAGGGATATTGCTCCATCGCAGTCAAATAGATAAAATCAAATGGTATTTTATATTCTCTTTTGTTCTATGCATTTTAGAGGCTGTGCTTTTTTTGATAGTGCAGATCAGAATAAGACTACATTTCTTGTTAAAAGTGGTTAAGTTTAGTAATACTGTAATACTTTTCTTACTACCGAAGACTAACTGCTCAAATCTCTCCACAGTTAGTTGGAAACCAAGTCATTAAATCTGCATATTATAATATCCGAAACGAAATTATTTATAGGTTTCTTTGCGTTTAAATCACTTTGGTATAATGAGAAATTTTCATCGGTAAGGTAGAGATCCTGATTGAGTTTTTGACTGTATCATTCACCACTAACTTCACCAACTTTTCAAAGTTATCGGTGAAGCTTTGGTTAATTTCTTTTAATATACAATTTGATATATATTATGTACAGCTATCTTTAATAAACGGATGAAATTGAAACAAAATCTCTTGAAATATTTAAGATTCGATTTTCATTTTTAAAGAATATGGTTTTTTTGTAGAAGTTTGCTCCCTAACAGGAACTCTTATGTGAGTTACCAATTTCTGAATCTAGTTTCGGCGAGTGAAGTTGATTTAGTGTCAGTATTTTACCTTAGAGTTTAAATTTTTAATAAAAATCTCAACACTACTGATTTGCCACATCTCATTTTTTATCTAACAACCTTTCTGCTATTTCTGCCATCTGCTTCCAGTTTTTCGGGATCGGTGTCTCTAGTAATGGGATATGTGAAAACTGCGACCAGTGAAATTTGCGGCCAACCTAAAATCTGCTAAATTTGCGGCCAATACCTCTTCTCTTTGTGTCATGCCGCGCCGTCCTAATCACTCTTAAACGCCCCTTTAGACGACCCGACCTGGTCTCACTAAATCGTGGCCTGGAAGTTTTTACGTGAACAAATCATTTTACATTACACGCCCGAAGCAGCCAAGCTAGTTTATATATATATATTTTTTTTAATAGACACTCAAATGTTTCACAGGTTTCTTAGACTTTTTTCGCACTCGTTACTGAAGCTTAATTTTTTGCTGATCTGCAACACTGTTCGGAAAGTCCAGTGCGGTACTAACTAGATCGGAGTGGCTGAGGTCGTCAACAAGCGGCCATACACGATCCAAATGGAGCGATGTCACTCCATTATCGTGTCGTCTGTGGGGAAATTTGATGGGGATGACGTTA
>JARYHS010012164.1:0-59998 GCA_031002005.1 Vandiemenella viatica
GAGTATATTGCCCCAAAACACGACACCGATTTTTGTATTCTTTACCTTCATAAACACAAGTATAAAGTACCAGCGTTACCCCGGTCTAATCGGGATTGATTTACCCTTACACTATTTTTATGTTTCCGATGTAAACCATGCGTACCAAGTTTAATTAATTTCCCACCAGCCATTTCTAGAAGTAAACTAAATATTGATATAGCCGAACAATTCCCAGAACAGGCGTGAATCGGATGCTGCTATACGGAATGTCAGTTTACATTATGGTTCAGGCTGCATTTCAACCTAACCATTGCATCTGTTGAAGTAGCTACTGGATAGTCAAAACATCTACCACGCACAAATTAATACATACCACATACATAAATCTGTATGTGGAATATATCATTTTGTTCCAGCATCATGAAGAAATTAGGAATTTTTAATGGGTTTTCAGAACGTTTATGCTTGGGGTCCAAGCTAAACTCTGATGGACATGTCGAAACATTAAGACATATTTATTTTATGAACATTCTGGCGTAATTTTAAAAAGCTGGATTTATTTTGACGGGATTTAAAATTGTGGGTTTGTAGTGACTTGGCTGCCACCCCTTTGGGGATGACCCTCAAAGTCACTCTGTCCAGCCGAGCGGTGAGACAAGGACAGATTGCCATAGGGGAAGGCATGGATAAGCGTCTACATGGAAATCGACGAATTGTTCGGATATGAGTCTAGTGATATGATTATTACTTGGAAACTCAGGGCTAATAATTTCTGAATATTTACATGTTTATTTACATCAGGTTTCTGAAGGTATGACACTGTACACATATTTACACACAAACGAAGATAGCTGTGGAAACATCTACTATTAACATTACTGTTTGAAACTGATAAAACTGGTGCAGTGGCGCCTTGCTAACCACCACCAACATTATGGGAATGAGGAGAGACAGAGCGAGCTTGCAACATGGGTACCTCTAACCCAAACACAACAGGACTATTGAAAGTCATTGGACTTCGGCCTAACTAAACCTATCCGCCTCTTTCTCAGTATAGCCTACCTTCTGCATTGCTGTAGAACATCTCGTGGGCTGGAGTGGCTCCTCCCCGAGGCAGGAGCTCGGTAGGTTCTCGTGTCGGCCCCCGGCTGCACAATACGACAACAAGCTCGAACGACAGACAGACAGAACTAGCTAGCTGTGCTTAGGGTTTTACTAAGATAACCCCCACTCCACTCCAGCTCTTTGGAGAGGGCAAACTCTGACATCACCTAACTGTATTCGGTCATAATGCTAGCTTGCGTTCTGGTTTCGGCGCCTGACAATTGCCGAATCACTGACTCGTGCTCTACTTTGTAACGAGCCGCGCTGTCGCCACGTTACAAGGTGCATTTTTTATTATATATGTAATAATATAAGAGTAATTTACATAAATCTTGGGCGACCACGTGAATAGATTTTTGTTGTAATTTTATAAAGTACGCAAGATTCCAAGTGAGGACTGTAATGAAATGGTGAACTTATACAGTGTATCGTAGCAAAGCGAATATTCAAGAATTATTGAGCTATGTAGGCTTGAAGCTAATCTTGGTGTTCCCGAGCCTTGGCGACAAAAAGTCGCGGATTTGGGATTTGCCAGACCACACACCCTGCTCCCTGGGGATGGGTCACTCACCGAGCGGGAAAAGCCTGCCGTCCGAAACCCGAATGTTCTCTCGCCCCGGCGAACTTAGCCGAATATGTCCGACCTCTGTTGGATTCTTTGGCCAAATCACATATCGAGGATATCACGTGACATTAGGTGCCGACCTGAAGGTCCAATCAAAATGAGCGTATAACTCAAAATCCTGGGAATTTTTGTTGTATGTGAGCTTCGAGACTACAAATGGGCGGAGCAAGAAGTTTCCTCGTGGACCGAAGAGCGAGGAGCTGACATTCTACATTCTAGATTCTAACTTCGATCGCACCAGTCTGAGGTTGACTTGGAAAGTTGACTTCTTTCGGTAAACTGCAGCTTGCCTTGCTGGAGCGAGCGTATCACCGCAACACAGCCGGTAATGCGATGATGCGCATTGCCAGACCAGAGATGCCTGTAGCCGACTTGTGAGATAATCTCACATATCGTGGGTCCGCTACACTCATCACAGACATCAGATGCAGAACTACAATGGTAATTGATTACGACCAAGCCATGTGATTGTGCATTTCGTGAAACAGAACCCGTAAGCGACTTTGAGAGGATAGGTCCATGTTCTCCTTTGTAATTGTAAAAACCCCTGAGCTAGCGGCATAATTTGCCAGAACTAGTTATTTTCGAATGATATATTGTTCATTCTGGCGCCCATGATTTTCTTGTTTAACTGTAAAGTCACAGTATTATGATACCTTTGTCTGAGGTCATCATAACTTGTATTTTTATTGTTCCAACTGTCATTATTTCTTGCATTTTGATTCTGAGATATTTAAAAGTAAATATACAGTTGTTTGCTTGCTCATGACGGCTAATTGTAACTCTGAGCGTTGCTTTTATGATTTTGCCAATTTGTGTTAATGTTAACGATAAATTCGCTCAGACTTGTAATCGCCAGTGATCAGAAAATAAATGTCATATTGTGACAAATTTCCCTAAATTCCAACTAACGTCGAGATTCTTGCAAAAGTAATAAATTCCCACTCCTTCATAAAAAAAATTAAGATTAAAATCTACCTTTATTAATCATAAAGGTATGAAAGATAATTGTAATGTGGGTTGCCCACCAAGGCACTCACCACATAATGTCGCCCAACGCTGGTGCCAGATGAGACATTACTTCTTAATGTCTGCGAACTTGGTGGCACTAATTCAAATTAATACAATTTGGAGCCCAAATTCAGAAAGTTTCATGGAATGTTGCACATGGTTTTTGGCTGTTTTATTATTCTTGTAGTCAATAGATATTCATACAAGATTTTATTTTGATGTTTCACTTGTATTTTAATGCATAAAGTTCATTTTGTTTCAATGCATAAAATTTATTTTGTTTCAACGCATTCAAAGGAAGTTCATTTGTGCACTTCAATTGAGATGCAATACACTTTGTATTGTAACAATTTTGTGATCATTTTTCCAATTTTTAAATGAGTAACGTCAGTGTTGATTTCTTAATGCATGGTAGCTTGTAAGAAAATTAAAGACACGCATGTCTTGCCCATGTGTTTGAAAGTAAGTCTGCTTTCATGGTGTTGTGTTGCATGATTCATCGTTGCTTTTCTCTTGCTGTATTTTGGAGGGGTATATGTATTTGTGTGTATTGAAATTCGCGGTATTTTTGTTGCTAGTGAATTTAGATTTCGTCATTGCACAATTGCGGTGTAAATTCATTGTTTGTGTGTTCATATGAAGCTACGATCTCGTACGATAAAAGATTTCGATATGGAAGATCAGTCTGATAGTCAAAAATCTCCCGAAATCATGAACGAGGTTCAGTTAACAGAATGCGGAATATTGGCTGCTGGGGAGGGGAACGTAAGTTCTGAAGTTCCGACCCACTCATATAGTTCGCAGTCTACTTTGTCGCCACAGGAAAATATGGAAAATTTTTCGTTTCCTGTAGGTGAGATGACACAGAATACGCCCGCACATTCAGAACAGACGCAACAAATGACACAAATTCCTGTAGAAGCACCACCCCTCTTATCACAGCAAATGTTCAACATGTTGTTGACTGCAATATTGCAATCGAGGCAACAACTAAAGCAGGATTTAAGCCAGCAATTTCTGGAATTAAACAAACGTTTCGATGCACGGTTTGATTCACAAAAGGAGGAAAATAAGAGAAATTCGGATTTGCTTAAGCAGAGTTCTAATGCACGGTTTGATTCGCAAGCTGCGATTTCAACAAATTTGGACGGGAAATTATCCACCTTCCGTTCGGAGTCACAAAAACACACAGAGGTACCAACTGCTGCGATTACCGATGAATGGATCGAAATTACACAAGTAGAGCCAACCCAAAACACAGACCAAAAGCTGACTAAAAGACTTGACGTGACCGACCTGTCCATTGAACAGATTCGAAACGAGAACGGCCAGAACCTTGAGCAAATTTCGGAATTTGTTCACGAGGTCAAAGACCTTACTGAACAAAACATCCGAAAACTTGACTCGGAGGTGACTGCCGTGTCAAGTTCGATTGAGCTCGTTAAGACGGCACAAACCGAGTTGAAATTGTCACTGGACGAATTTCTGGAAGCCGAACGTAGTAATTTTAGTCCTCCACAAAATCCTCCGAATGCGATATTACAGACTGCGAGTGAGTCGGTTGTTAAAGTCACTACTCAACTCTTAATCAGTGAAATTGGCAGTTTATACGCAAAAATATCTGAAATCAAGAAACACAACAATTTCAGTTGTCTTGGATCCACAGTTAAGTGCAAACTGTCAGTAAAGCATAAGACATTTGTAGGGCAAGAGATAAACGATGTACAGTACATGTCGTTCTTGAAAGCCAGACAAGCGTCGGCAAGTTTTCCAATCCTCGGAGAAATGCGAAATCAGTCTCAGAATTCACAGCCTATCAGCATCGCGTGGAGTTTTTCTGTCCGTAACTTTGTGTGGAACACTACGCAATTTGTTCATTCCATGCGGTCAGAAAAGACGCAATTGTCAGCTGGACCAGTTAGTAAGTGCGGTCGGCCGACGGACACTATACCTGTTCCAGGAATGTCATTAGCTGTCGGGCACAAACCGCCGGACGTCCGTGACCTTGTAGGCTCAAGCTTCTACGTCCTTCGAAATCCTGCTGTTGAAAGCGGTAAAGACGAATATTCACGACGCAGAATTATTTTCCAAAGGAAGATCCATGGACGTCTCAAATTCGTCTTGTAGGCATTGTTCAACAAGTTGTGTAGCATGCCAAATACAATGACGAAAAGGCTGACTATGAATTGACCGATTTGGATCATAAAAAAAAAAAAAAAAAAAAAAAAAAAAAAAAAATTAAATGTACAGTACACATTCTTTTAGGTTAGACGCCTTACCGAAATTAATCATGCTTGAAAAACGCCGATGCCGGTTTCGCTAGTCTAAACCGTCTGTTTTGCTGGAAAGATTAGATAAACGGAAAATTAAAATTCCAGTTACCAAATTTGCACTTACAGTTAAAGCTACTTAGGATATTTCCATATTCGGAATTTTTAATGCTTATTTCGCTATTCCGAACTTTAAATTTTGTCCACGTGAAATATTAATAGTCACTTTTGATTTTCACGCTGTTAAGTGGACGTGATTTGATAAAAAATCCTGGATTACTAAATGTTTTCCTGAGCCAAATAAATTGATACGCACTCGCGGAAAATGAAGCGCCATTAGCAAGCACAATTTCTTGTCTTCGCAATCACAATGGATCGGACAGCGATACAAATATTGTGATATGCTTTCTAAGATGTATTTTGTGACATAAACGAAAAGGGTTTCAACATTTTGTGATGCATGAGTTTGATGTAACGTTTTACCTTAGGTAGTTGCATTATATCTTTTCTGAGCAGAAGTGTACAGCAAGCGTAAAATCGCTTTGTCTGTGTTGATCGAAGATCGCAAGTTATCTCATCAACGTATTTTACTTCTTTGTTTTTTGTGTATCTGTCTGTAAAGGGTGGCTAACGTACCATAGATAATGCCCTATAGAACACGAAACCTTGCCAGAAAGATTTGTTCAAATTAGTCATCACAGAAATTAGGAATCATAAGTTGAAGGGTTACAGATACACAGGGTAGCTTTCACAATACCTTGCTGTTATTTTGCTAACGATAGAGCGAAGTCGAAGAGCAAAAAGTTAAAGGCGACTGCATTTGTAAAGGCTAAAAGGAAAAATTTTATTTACGGGATATATTCAATAATTCAGCTAACTTTGCAAGTTAAAATAATTGTCTTTGATGCTAACTTCAATTGAAAAGGAATTTTGTATATGATAAATGCACAGATGGTGAAGACGTGAACAATAAGATTATTGGTGATATCGACGTTTTTCCTGCTATATTTCTGGCCGTATTTGGTGGCCAGAGTGATCTCGAAGAATTGTTATTTGTTGACGGACGGACAAACCGAGATCGGGCCTCATAACGCCCGGAACTTAAAGCCATTTCATACAAAGTAAAGGTTTCGAAACAGTGGGAAACAGCTACCATCGAACAGCTGAGGTCAGCGCAGGTAGGCAGCTGAACTCAACCGGCAGGTTCCTAGAATTCTGGCAGGTAGCGCATACCCAAGAATGAATGGGAAAGAAAACAAAAGTTTCACGCCTCGTTCTAGCGGTATTTCGCGTACCCTTACTGTATATTGTATAGTATTCCGTAAATTAGATTAAAACTATTGTTGGACAGCATACATTTAGTTCAGGATTGTGTGCACTCAACGAAAATAATTTCAAAGTTTATATTTGTGCTTTATATAGATTTGTAGTATTCTGCTAGCGTGAAATCTCGAAATTGCTTTGTATTGGCAAACGGAAAACCTGAGAGCGAACCGTTCTGTGCACAAAGCTTACGACCTTTTCATACAAGCTAAAGAAGCATAAGTGTATAAAAGGAAAATATTCGCTAACTGGGATGGATTTTCGGCATAAAACGTGGAGTATACGGACATGTTAAGAGTATTATAATAACTCCTAAATAAAGAGAAATATTTTATTCTTTGAATGTCGAGATAATCTCGAGTCATCAATAGACCCATTGTGAAGGAATCGTAATATTACCGAGGAATTATAGTTACGCTATTCATTATCCTTTCAATTTGTGTGCCGAATGGATATTTTGGGTCCGCTTGTACGCCAAAGATGCTACAGCGACTTTGGTTGACGATGATGAAAGTTCACGTCAAACCACATAATGTGTATAATGTCTCATATGGGAATGGTAAATTTTATAGAAATTCCATTACATATACCCATGAGCAAATACAGTTTCCTTTCGCCATGAAATTCGCAATCACTTCACAGACGGTATATTACAAGTTAGAGATGTCGACCAATGAAAGACTAATTAGGAGACCACCTAACATTCAACGATGTAAGGTTCACAATTTACGTAACAAACTAAAACATGTACTTACATCGTTCATTCCACACCACGTTGAATTATAAATAAATGCCACGTCATTAAAATCTAAGATTACAGTTAGTGATATTTGACCATGAACACGGGCACATCTTCTCTGAAATGCTTATTGAATTAACCGTCGGTCATGACGAAAATCACGTCACCGAATCCGACTAAACTATCCCGTTGTTTTGAGATTAAAACCGCGCAATGTAATGAGATATTTTACGCTCACCTCTAGCATCTTTATGGATGTTTGTTGAAGCCAGAATTATTTTTATGCACATGAGTAAAACATCACGCTAAATTGTAAATACAATGTATAGTTCAACCACTTTCTGCATAAGTGTTCTGACAATGTTTTGTTTTATTAATGTGTTTCATTTTAGTGATTTAATGATAAGATTTGATACAAGATATTTTCAAGATTATTATTATTTAAACATGTATGTAAATAATTTCTTTTCATGTATATTTTAGTATTGTGTTTAATATAACTTTATATTTGGGAAGGCTACCTGAATTCACGTGCTTCTGTTTGTAAAGAATTGTAAGACGGCCAAAAGGACATATGATCCCGTTATATATTCACCTTACAAGGCAGGAATACCGATGGTTATTGGAATCACATTTAAAATTAATGTAATTAGAAAAATGCTTAAGTTTTTGTTGAGTCACAATGGAGATAGAATTAGGTAGTTAAAAATAAAATTATTGTACCATAATTTCATTTTCACCAACGGCCGGCCATATTGTAACGAGCCGCGCTGTCGCCACGTTACAAGGTGCATTTTTTATTATATATGTAATAATATAAGAGTAATTTACATAAATCTTGGGCGACCACGTGAATAGATTTTTGTTGTAATTTTATAAAGTACGCAAGATTCCAAGTGAGGACTGTAATGAAATGGTGAACTTATACAGTGTATCGTAGCAAAGCGAATATTCAAGAATTATTGAGCTATGTAGGCTTGAAGCTAATCTTGGTGTTCCCGAGCCTTGGCGACAAAAAGTCGCGGATTTGGGATTTGCCAGACCACACACCCTGCTCCCTGGGGATGGGTCACTCACCGAGCGGGAAAAGCCTGCCGTCCGAAACCCGAATGTTCTCTCGCCCCGGCGAACTTAGCCGAATATGTCCGACCTCTGTTGGATTCTTTGGCCAAATCACATATCGAGGATATCACGTGACATTAGGTGCCGACCTGAAGGTCCAATCAAAATGAGCGTATAACTCAAAATCCTGGGAATTTTTGTTGTATGTGAGCTTCGAGACTACAAATGGGCGGAGCAAGAAGTTTCCTCGTGGACCGAAGAGCGAGGAGCTGGACATTCCATTCTAGATTCTAACTTCGATCGCACCAGTCTGAGGTTGACTTGGAAAGTTGACTTCTTTCGGTAAACTGCAGCTTGCCTTGCTGGAGCGAGCGTATCACCGCAACACAGCCGGTAATGCGATGATGCGCATTGCCAGACCAGAGATGCCTGTAGCCGACTTGTGAGATAATCTCACATATCGTGGGTCCGCTACACTCATCACAGACATCAGATGCAGAACTACAATGGTAATTGATTACGACCAAGCCATGTGATTGTGCATTTCGTGAAACAGAACCCGTAAGCGACTTTGAGAGCATAGGTCCATGTTCTCACTTTGTAATTGTAAAAACCCCTGAGCTAGCGGCATAATTTGCCAGAACTAGTTATTTTCGAATGATATATTGTCATTCTGGCGCCCATGATTTTCTTGTTTAACTGTAAAGTCACAGTATTATGATACCTTTGTCTGAGGTCATCATAACTTGTATTTTTTATTGTTTCCAACTGTCATTATTTCTTGCATTTTGATTCTGAGATATATTTAAAAGTAAATATACAGTTGTTTGCTTGCTCATGACGGCTAATTGTAACTCTGAGCGTTGCTTTTATGATTTTGCCAATTTGTGTTAATGTTAACGATAAATTCGCTCAGACTTGTAATCGCCAGTGATCAGAAAATAAATGTCATATTGTGACAATTTCCCTAAATTCCAACTAACGTCGAGATTCTTGCAAAAGTAATAAATTCCCACTCCTTCATAAATAAATTAAGATTAAAATCTACCTTTATTAATCATAAAGGTATGAAAGATAATTGTAATGTGGGTTGCCCACCAAGGCACTCACCACAACTTGCAGGTTGTGGCTCTCGTAAGGATGCCTAATTTTGCTCGCTCGTCTGTCCTCTATCCCAACCCCACACAAATTTATAAATTAAACAAGTAAAACCTCTGGTTTTACTACAGGTTTCTATAAAGAACACTAGAATTTAAAAGGGGTGGGGATAAAGGGGTAAAGAGATTGGGCTTTTGTAAACCTAATGTCGACAGTAATTTTCTGTTTGTTTTAAAGCATACGTGTGCAAAATTCCTTTAAAATTGGATAGAAACTGTAGCTCTGTATAAAGAATTTTGACAATCATTAAAGGATGGAAAGGAGGAGAGACATTGAATTTTTGTTAAACTAATGTGGACAGTATTTTTTACTTTGTTTTAAAGCATATATGTGCAAAGTTCCATCGAAATCGGATAAAAACTGTGGGTTTGCATAAAAATTAAGGGGTTTAAAGGGGTAGAAAGAAAAGTTTTTAAAAAATTTTTTGATCAGAAACCTTCTCCATGAAAAAATACATATATTTGTCAACATGGGGGAGGGGCTGCCCCCCCCCCCTGCCCGTACCTGGCTACGCGTTCAATAGGAGTTCTGCCGAACCGAAGAGTAGACAATGTTAAGCCACTTTCAAAAATTAATTCAGTTAGCGCGATTCAAACCTGCTTTCTACTGCAATCTGCGGGAAACAGACGTTAGCGAGGGCGAGGCAGCACAACAGGCCACGCACGATGCTGCTGGCGACTCTTAAGCTGTGTATAGACTATGTGCCGTTGCCGGGCGAGCCATATTCGAGCGCGCCAAACCGGTTATTCGCCATGCGAACCATTTCTGTTGACGAGCGCAGGCTGCCGCGAACGCAACTCAGCCAGGATTACGCTGCAAACTATGGGAAAAAATCAGGTTAATACCACCCATCTTGTACTAAACATTTTTATTGCTATTCAATTTTCTGTTGTCATTCTTAACGAGAACTTACTTCTTACTTAGGTAAAATGTATTGAGTCAATCATGTCATTTGGTGATTCAATAGATTTGTTACATAATTACGTAGTCTTTCTCGGCGTTGAGAATATAAATAATGTTCTCGGGTGACTAGCCGAGTTATAGGAGTGTTATAGTTACACGATATTTCGGTGCTCTCAATCGTCGGCGCCATCTTCCGGAAGATGGCGCCGACGATTGAAGATGGCGCCGACGATTGAGAGCGCCGAAATATCGTGTAACTATAACACTCCTATAACTCTGCTAGTCACCCGAGAATATTATTTATAATTGATTTGTTGATTGGAGTTTCAAGTGGTGGTTGTCAATGTGAAGGAGGTGATACCATCGGAGTCTGATTAGGCTGCACATTTGCCGTTATACCAAAAATAATAATAATAATAATAAAAAAATTGGCACCATACAATTGTATTAAAAGGTGATATCCATAGTAACAATCTGTCGCTGTGCCGCGTGAGGTAACTCGAACAGACACCTCCGTCTTAGCTGCGCACGACCAAAGTAGTGGGAGGCCTTTGCCGCGTGCCTAAATACCGATAGACTGCAGGCTGACTCAACCAGACACAACACATCGGATCGTTTATATAGTGACATCGCCGAAACGCGCGCTAATAATCATATATATTATTTCTATATAGTATTTTTTTGTCACAAACCTGTATCTTCCTTCATACTTAACCGAAATCAATGAATGAGGTGTCATTTTAAAGCTTATGGTCTTCACCTTGGTCACATCAAATTTTAAGAACTGAAGTTTTCGGAATTAGACCCTTAAAGGGCGAAAATGTTGATATTTCTAAAATGCTGTTTTCTGTGTTACGAGTCATTTATCTCCCTGGATACCTATCTGAAATCGTTTAATGAAGTATCATTTTAAAGATTAAGATCTCCGCTATAGTGATGTCATATATTAAGAAAAAAAATTTCGGAATTCGACCCTTAAAGGCCAAAAGTATCAATATTTTTGCCATTCGTTTTTGTGTCACGAGCGATTTATCTCCCTTAATATATAACCAATATAGATAAATAAGGAATCATATTATAGAATAAGGTCTCCGCCGTGGTAACATTATATTTTAAGAAAGGAATTTTTCGTAATTCGACCCTTAAAGGGCAAAAATGTGAATTTTTCTAAAATGCCTTTTTTGTATCTAGAGCCATTTATTTCCCTGGATATCAAACCAAAATCGATAAATGAAGTAGGATTATGAGGAGTAATGTCTCAACTTTGTGACATCACATTTTAAGAAAGAATGTTTTTGAAATTCAACCCTTAAAGGGAAAAAGTATAAATTTTACTATAACACATTTTTGTGTCACGAGCGATTTATCTCATTTAATATCTAACCGATATAGATAAATAAGGTATCACATTAAAGAATGAGGTCTCCGCCGTGGTAACATTATATTTTAAGAAAGGAATTTTTCGTAATTTGACCCTTAAAGGGCAAAAATGTCAATATTTCTAAAATACGTTTTTTTGTGTTTCGGGCCATTTATCTCACTGGATTTCTAACCAAACTCGATAAATGAAGTAGGAGTATGAAGAGTAATGACTAAGCTTTGGTGACATCATATTCAACCTCACTATTCATCGCATTTTATTCGCGAAATTTTTGCACGGGTCGTCTAGTTTATTTTTATAACAATTAGAAATAATTAATTTGTATTTACCTTAAGACTAACGACGACTTTTAATATTATTACATACAATACCTACAAAAAGCACGACTTTTATTTAATTACTATAGTTAGCTGCATTTGTTTGTATTTATTTTATAACCACTAATTAGAAAGTCGAAAATGTAAGAGCTAAATTTGATAAAATATTTACTACTCTTCAGTTTACAGTATATTTGTCATATGTGCCTGGATTTGTGCGGATAAGAGTTGGGTCAGTCCAACGGTAAGTTATTTCATTCATTCAATGGTCGTATTTATACTGCTACATACGGCGTTACAGCCCATAGGCTCAGCTTCGTAATAACTTCAGTCTTATAAATTAAGTACAATGGTGTTAGAGAGAAATGCTAAAACGCTGCTCGGTACCTTCCCGAAAATTATAACTTTTTTGTAGATGCTAAAGTAACTAATTTGAAATAAAAATTTAATCATTGTTGCTTGCAGACTTACACCCCTCTGCTAGTATATTCTAATTAATTTGTTACTCGAACTTTCTGTCACTTTAAAACTATCCATGAATACTGCAAGAACATGTTTCATCACGTTATCATTAATCAGCAGATAATGATGCTAAGAACTTCTTGGAAAAAAATACTGGTCGCTGTAGTGATGAATACTGCTCACCAGAAGGATATACAAGACAGTAAACAAATCATGTCAACTATATCTTCGATTATTTTCTGTGGTACACCGCACAAATGACTTGCCTTTAAGAAGTAAAGAGCAACATCAAGGTGTTCTTGAAGACCTGCGGAAACTGAGAATCGATTCAAGTGTTCAAGTTTTGAAATAACATATTGAAACATTTAAGAAAAATGTCATGTATATCGCCCCACAGATTCAAAACGAAATCATTGCCACGTGCAGCTTCGTCATTAAAAGTTAAATTATGCAGGCCGCAAACAAGGCATATGTATTGGCAGAGGAGACCTATGACATAGCTGGGAAAGAACAGATTTCCACAAAAATCAGTTTTTATGAGGAAGATAAAAATAGAATCCGCAAAAAATTTCTCGGATTCGTGGAACTGATGGCGTTTAATGACAGATTATAGCATCAGAAATTGAGAGATTTTTAGAAAACGAAGGACACGGATCTAAGAGGTGTGTTAGCCAAGGATATGAAGTGTGTTCTACATTGGCAGGTGATACTGGTCAAATATAAAAAAGCCTTGCATTTTCATTGCGCAAGCCACATAATTAACCTGGTTGCAAATAATTTAAATCAAAACACAGAAATATGGAACACAATTAGCACCATAGTGTACATCATAAACTTTTTACGGAGAAAGTAGGTGCCAAATATTTCAGCTTTATATAAGACCCGCTGGTCTAAAAAATATACGTTTTTTTGCCATTTTTAACGAGAATTTTGAAGACATTGTCAATGGACTTTCGAATGTTTCTAGAAAAGGGAATGATGCGACGAGAAAAGGTGCTTACCTGTTATAGTGCGCTGCTACTACGTCAGAAATCATTATATGCATTGGATTGAGCACTCAGGATTATTGGAACCTGTTGCCACTGCGCTAGAATCAAAAATGATAGACAGGTATACATGCATAGATGATATTGACAGAGTAATGTCTGTCATAAAAAAACATGGAAAGCTAAAATATTTTTCTGCAGCTGCCATTGGAACCGATTTGAAAGTCCGGCGCATTGTATCTGTTCAAAAGCGTCGTTTCAATCACCCTGATGAGACTCTATACGATTTTTGGAAGGGATTTATTTTCATACTTCATTTAAACTCCTTGAGAGCTTCTCTGGAGGAGTGTTTTGGGATTATATATTGCGCTGTTAGACGTATTGTTTTAAATCTAACTCTAGTTATTTAGTAAATAATCAGTTATGGTAAGTATTCAGTTTTAGATCACATTACATGCCTTACAGTAAATCACGTCAGTTTGAAAAATAATCTATTTATCTAAAAAGCACTGAAACTATCACTTTATTTACAAAGAATTACATATATAGCCAGCAGCCTCCTCGTTCGTTGGTTTAATCGAAATGATAATAAATAAAAAACTTTTTGAATAACTTAACTTCTTTCTGCACTTTTTTGAGATCATTATATATGGCAATCACCTCAGTATGTGGATGAACCAGTGTTATGGTCACGCTTTGTGCTTCAATTGTGGCGTTCAGGTCTTCGTCCGAGTCAAAGTTGTTTCCGTGCGTTCAATTTCTTTCTTCTTTCTTTTTTTTTTTTTTTTTTTTTGGAGGGGGGGGGGGGGTATATAACGTCGACAACTGGCAATTGTGTGCTGTGTCAAAAGTGCAATTGCAGGTACCAAGGCAGAAAGTTTTCCATAGTGCTTGTTCCATCAGATCTTTTGCCGATAACAACAGTTTCGAGCGGACACCAAAGCTTGTCACTCATTCTTTGACCGTGGTGTACGAACCGCGTATTATAAGCAAGCTGATATTAAAATCTGTTTCTTTGAGGTGAACATAAAAGTTCAAAAATAATTGATTTTTTGGGACGTCCACTCACCAAACACTCAACGAAAATTTTTGCCATTATTTTTTTATATATTCAAACTGAACAATTAGGTATGTCAATTTTTACGGTATTTGAACACTTTGTTATCTTATAGAGTTAGCAGAATTATGAAATTGAAATCCACTTTTTGAAAAGAAATCTCTCAAGTACGATGAAGTACAGTTTATAACAAAAACATTTTAACACATCATTTATTCAATAGATTTTGAAATAGCCGTCAATTGTTGTAGCCTTCTTTTTGTATTGTTGTTAATTCCTCCTCAGAAACAACTCTAATTGTATCTTTTTTGTATGTACTATCTGGGAGCTAGTTTTACAATAGGATGACTTAATTCAAATTACAGTAATGCACACAACAAAAAAAAAATGGATTTCTTATAAAAACGTAAAATTGAATCAATTTACTTATGATCACTAAGGAAAACATATATTGCCGCGAGTCAAATGTAAACTTGACGGGTACAGGTAAACAGGGCGATACAACCGGTAGAGAACGAGTCGGACAGGAAAGTGACGACACCCGAAGCAAGGTGTTGAAGACTGAAACATGTTTTCACCCCATTTTACGGATTGCGAATTTGCTTAAATAGGTGCTGAATCCGCCAGACAGCCAAATGGTGTGGGATTCCGCATTGCTTGATTGAAATCCCTAGCTACACCCCGGTCAAAGTTTAAGTATATCATTGGTCGATTTAAAAAGAAATCACAAAGTTTCTGGCAATACTACAACTTAAAATTTTTTGATTATAAAGTCGAAATATGGTATAAACTATGGAAATCAGTGTAAGACAACAAAAAAATCTTGTAGAACTAGACTTAACGAAAGAGTTCAATGAGGTTTCTGCGACAAAGAAAACGCGATCCTTATTTCCTTGGATCAGCCTTGTACAACAAGCAACATAGAGTGTCCCAAACTGCGCCGTGTTAAAACCATGGAGGAAGGAAATATATGGAGGAGAAGTGACGTTAAATCGGTGAAGCATGCGCAGTGGCGGCAGCGGCGATAAAACGCTTCCAATCAAATGGATTATTTCATTTTGTAATGTTTATAAGTGTTTTATATTGCCATCTTGTGTTGCATACGGTTGCACAAATAGGCAAGAGAGGAAAGAACCTGGAATATCATAAGTAAGTTGAATTCTAATTATCGTTGTTGAAGTGGGCGGTACGAATTGCAAACTTCGCTGCCTTTCTATAAATATTTAGTCATAGCTCTCAATGGAATGACTTTGTCCTCAAATTTTTGTTGGTGTAGTGTACAAAATCAGCATACCTTGCTATTTTGCACATAAAAGACTAGCATTACTTTTTAACGAGTGTTGAAAATGAGATTTAAAGGGGTGTGTTTTACATCGCGATTCAGTGAATTTAGTATTGTGCTTTCTTTCGACACGTTGCAGTTTATACGGACAGTGAATGATGAAATTAAATATGCTAAATTATGCTATGCAATCTAGGAATCTTGATGAAGCAAACGATGTTGTTACCGCAAATACAGTTTGCGATTCAAATACGCATGTGTGGGTATGTCTACATAGTTTGATTCTATAGCGGCGATTTAATGGAGATTGTGGTTAGGTCTAAATGCAGTCTGTACCAGAATGGTTTTATTGTTCCATAAGGGTCAAAGAATTTATCTATTACTGTTAGTAATTTCATGAGAATCAAGTTAGCTACAAAACGTGTATCGCGATGGAAACTACTTCCACTTCCAGCTATTCCCAATTAAGCTTACGATGTACGGTAACAAAATAACTATTTTTATTCTAGTGTAGGCCTCATTTCAACTTAACCGCAAGTGGTAAAAAAAAAAAACTGAAATATCCATTCTGCATGTCAACCATGTAATTCAATGTGGCTTTGGCAGAATTAATTTTTAGTCCAGGCCGCATATCAACCCAATCCCAGGATATCCTGAAAACTAAGCAAGATATCGAAAAATTTTATTCTTTATTTTCGATTTGTCTCGTCGTGTTACATAAGAATCAATCATTAAATTTGACTTTTGCGAAATGTTTCTTCTGCATTTCAACTCAAGACACCTCACTTTTGATACAGTATATCTCGAGAACTAGGCGAAATATCGAAAATTTGTATTCTTTATTTTTTATCTGTCTCGTCTTTTTAAATAAGAATCAGTCATCAAATTTGACTTTGACCAATTTTTTTCTTCTGAATTTCAACCAAAAACATTTCACGTTTGAGACAGAATATCTCGAAAAGTAAGCAGGATATCAAAAAAAATTATTCTTCATTTTTTATTTGTCTCATCGAGTTGGATAAAAATCCATCACCAGATTGTGGCATTACGTTTTTCCTAGAGTCCCCTTGAGGTGTTTGTACACATTCCCACACCACCACTCCGGCCATGCGCCCCCACGCCTCCTCCGCCCTGCTTCACTTCAATGCGTGGTGAAGGTCTCTTGCGTCGTCTCCATATATTTCCTTCATCCATGGTTAAAACCATGAAGGAAGGAATATATGGAGACGAAATAACGCCAAATCGGTGAAACCTCATATAAAAACCTCGCCTCCTACTGCGCATGAGCGGCGGCCACTGGCGGCCATAGGAGTCCCAAAATATTGGGCTGTTTGCACTGTGTATGCTGCTCAGAATATTTCATTTTCTAATATTCAAAGTTTTCTATAATACTAAGTTGTGTTGCATATGGTTGCACAAACAGACAAGATAGGAAAAAACCTGGAATAGCGTTTCATAAGTTAGTCACATTGTAACTATCGTTCTTGAAGTATCTGACAAGTAACTGCAGCATTAGGGCCATTCGCTATAAATTTATTCATTGCTCTCAATAGGATCACATCGTTCTCAAATTTTTGTTGTTGTAGTGTATACAATTAGCATATGTTACTATTTTGCACCTGAAAAGCTAGCCTTATTGTAGATAAGTGTCGCAAATTTAATTTAAGCGGGTCATGTTTACATCGCGACACAGTGAATATGGTATTCTGCCGGCTTTACTCAAGTTTACGCTGAAAATGTACGTTGAAATTAATTGTACTGAAGGTATATGTTGAAATTAGTTGTGATAATTTATGCTATGTGGACTATGAATCCTGATATTGTCAATGTTGTTGTAGCTAGAACTGTAGCTTAAATTGAATTTTGTGTGTTGAGGTGGGCAGCACTATTATGGCCATGGTGATGCTATTTAATTATTGATTCTCGTGTAAATTGACGAAACTAATCAAAAATCAAGAGTAAACTTTTTTGATATCTCCCTTAGTTCTCTGGATATCAACTATCAAAAATTAGTTACAGGTATAGTTCCTTGTGCCTTAGGTGTCATTTTTACTCTGGTCCATGCCGCGTTTTAACCTAACCACAAGGATTAGTAATCTGCAGCAAAATTATCTTTTGGTCCAGTCCGCATCATAACCTAACAAACTCAATTTGGAGACATAATATCTCGCGAACTAGACGAGATATCGAAAAATTCTTATGCTTCTATATTTTCGATTTGTATCGTCGTGATACATAAGAATTTATTATCAAATTTGACTTTGGGGAAATGTTTCTTCTGAATTTCAACCCAAAACACTTAACTTTTGAGACAGTATATCTCTACAACTAAGCACGATATCAAAAAAATTTATTCTTCATTTTTGATGTGTCTCGTCGTGTTACATAATACTCCATCATCAAATTGCGGTGCCACGGTTGTATTATGATTCCCTTGAGGTTTTTGTGCCATTTGCCGTGTTTCTTCGGCCGAGCAATATGGCGACCTCCCCACTCCACTTCTCTGTACCCGGTTTCACTCCAGTGTGTGGTGAAAGTCCCTAGCATCGTCTCCATATATTCCTTCTTCCATGGTTAAAACATGACTGAGGTCAACGATGCTAGAGATCCATCAAAACTGCCAGTTTATGATTAGTGTACACAGAAAATTTTAACAAGAAAATTGTGGTAAAATTGCAGATGAAGTAAATTGAAATATATATATATGTATATATATATATATATAACTTAACTTAGTCCACAACCCGAAGGTTGGTTGGATCCTCCCGAAGGAGGAATACTAAGCCGCTGTGTCAGAGGTAGGATGGCCAGTTCCTTTCCTCTCGGACCTACAGTTAATATATATAAAATAACTAATATTAATTAATATAATATATGTATTCCATTAATAAAAGTTTTTGTAGTATGCATATTATCAGTTTTCTCTTGCTTGCCCCCCTCCCCCCCCCCCCCCCGAACAATATCCTGGCTACGTCCTTGTTTGCCAACTTTCGTGGTTATAAGTCAAAGGTGTCGACTGTTGCTTAATGTAAAGAACACTGAAAAAATTAAGGGGGTGGAAAGGGGGATAGGGGTTGGATTTTGTAAACCAAATGTTGACAGTATTTTTTAATTTATTTTAAAATATACGTGTGCAAGTTTCCATAGAAATCGGATAAAAAATGTGATTTTGTATAAAAATGAAAGGTTGTAAAGAGGGGGAGGGAGTGGTTTTTGGATTTTTTTGATCATAAATTGAGTTCCATTATAATGATGTCCTTTGCTATTGTTTTGTAAACATCATTGAACCGTAGGGAAATCCTCTGATTTACAGCAGCTTAGCTGGGTCAACAAGGGTCCAGGTGCAAAAAAACGGAAGAACAAAAAAAAAAAAAAAAAAAAGGTCCCCCCATTGGCTCTGGAGGCCCTCTGAGGTGTACTTGAGGCTCCCTTGGTAGCTACGCCCCTGCTGTTGTGTCCTTCTAAGAAATTTTCTTACTTTTATTTTTCCAAGGTTTCTGTTCCAAATGGTTGCTAAATAATCTACAGCTGGTGTTACTGTTGTATTCTAGTAAGTTGAAAAAAACTACCAGTGGCATTTGGAAATATCTTTTGTCACATGCTAGTTGATTTATTCATGACTAAGGTAGCTGTTTCAAATATTTCATCTATATGGGTCATAAAATTTAAACTTTCGCCTAATACCACAGCATGTACTCAGTGTACCTGACATTTTTAAACAGTAACTCCATTTTTCCAATAGCCAAACAGTAATGAAATCTGCTTTCCAGTAATATATAACAAGTTAGCTTTACTTGTCTGCACCATTGACTGTGTTCATGAAAAACCTTTTACCTTTCTGCCTCAAAACCATCTATGGATTTTCCATTTACCAACATGAAGAGATCATCAGAAATGGCAAGAAGTCCTAGATGTTCCAGCATTCTTTGCAGTCTTTTCATATCCACTTGCAGCCCAACATTCCAAAGATTGATCCACAAGTTTTTTTCTCAATGGAAGCTCTAAGACATCTTGATTTAATGTACCAATTCTTACATTAATCTTTAAATCAGTGGCGTAGCTAGGTCAACAAGGGCTCCGGTGCGAAAAATTTATTTTGGGCCCTCAGGCCAGATGGGTGACTTTTTTTATGTGTGTTGCTGATAGTGGCCCCCTGAACTGAGGATGGGGCCCTTCTTTAGTTGTGCCTAGGGGCCCCTGAGCAGTGATTGGGGGCCTCCCTGAGCAGTGAGGGGCTTCCTGTGTCTCAGGGCCCCCTTAGACAACTGTAGAGCTAAAAAAAAAAAGGTCCCCAGTCTCCATGAATGCTTGAGGATGTCCCCAGAGGTGCGCTTTGGGGCGTAAGGGCCCCGGTGCACTGCACCGCCTAGCCCCATAGTAGCTACGCCCCTGCTTTAAATGTATTGTACAGATTACTTAGATAATTTATTTCCTTCTTCCATGAAAAATACTCAGTATTAAGGATTGAGCATGGTAAATGAGTGGTTAACGTTCTGGCTTTGCATTTGGAAGGACACGGGTTAAAATTCCTGTTCAGCGATCCAGATTTGGGTTTTCCATGGATTCCAAAAATCATTCCAGGTGAATGCCAGGATGGTTCCTTCAAAATGTCTGTGGCAGAATTCCTTCCCATTCCTTGCCCCCTACCCTGTCCCATGTTCTAAATGTTGATGAGACATAAAGCAATAATAATAATAGTAATAAAACTATAATCAGGTAAGTACTGCATATCAAATTCATCAAAAGTCCTGAATAACTTACTGACAGTTTCTACAATGTATGTATGATTTAAACTCAGTAGCAGATGCATGGTCTATGTGATTGCAGTCTTGATTGATCTACCTGCTCTGAATCCAAGTTGGACTGGATAAATCCCTTGCTTCTCCAAATCGTCTTGTAAACTATACCATACCATTTTATTTTATTTTTTTGTATTTTAGCCAATGAAGGCAGACAAGAGTTTTGTGATTCTGGATACATATTTTATTTCTATTTGTTAATTAAAATGCAGACATGAAACTTTTTACCTGTACATAGCATTCATTGCTTGCACAACCTCAAAGATACGGATGTCAAATTGTCTAGGTTGAACCGTCTCACTGTTCTTCATCAAGTAAACTTCATCTTATTCATCAGGAAGTATCATCTGCAGTAGTTCCTCAACTTTTAGTTATGGTGCCATCATATTTTCACACTGTAGACACTATGATTGATTACTTTTCGTGCTGCAACTTTGTGTGAAATTTCCCATGGATCTGTATACAAGTTCATTTGATTTATACACTGAAGAGCCAAAGAAACTGGTACACCTGCCTAATATTTGTAGGGCCTCTGTGAGCATGTAGAAGTGCCGCAGCATTACATGGCATGGACTCAACTAACATCTGAGGTAGTGCTGGATGGAACTGATACCATGCATCCTGCAGGGCTGTACATAAATCCGTAAGAGTACGAGTGGGTGGAGATCTATTCAGAATGGAACGTTACAAGGCATCCCAGATATGCTCAATAATGTTCATGTCTGGGGAGTTTGGTGGTCATTGGAGGTGTTTAAAGTCAGAAGAGTGTTCCTGGAGCCACTCTGTAGCAATTCTGAGTGTGTGCTGGAATTCCCCAAGTCCGTCGGAATGCACAATAGACATGAATGGATGCAGGTGATCAGTCAGGATGCATACGTATATGTCACCTGTCAGTCATATCTAGATGTATCAGCAGCTCCGTGTCACTACAACTGCAATGCGTCACATCATTGCAGAGCATCCACCAGCTTGAACAGTCCCTTCCTGATATGCAGGTTCCATGAATTCATGAGGTTGTCTCCATACCTGTACACGTCCATCCGCTTGATACAATTGGAAATGAGACTTGTCAGACCAGGCAACAGGTTTCCAATCATCAATAGTTCAATGTCGGTGTTGACAGGCCCAGGAGAGGCGTAAAGCTTTGTGTTGTGCACTCAGCAAGGGTACATGAGTGGGTCTTTGATTCAGAAACCCAATATTGATGATGTTTGGTTGAATGGTCCATACGCTGACATTTGTTGATGGCCTAGCATTGAAATCCGCAGCAGTTTGTGGAAGGGTTGCACTTCTGTCACAATGAAGGATTCTCTTCAGTCGTTGTTGGTCCCATTCTTGCAGGATCTTTTTCCGGTCGCAGTGATGTCGGAGATTTGATGTTTAACTAGATTCCTGATATTCACTGTGCACTCATGAAATGGTTGTACAGGAAAATCTCAACCACATTGCTACCTCGGAGATGCTGTGTCCCATCTCTTGTGCGCCGACTATAATACCACATTCAAACTCACTTGAACCATGATAACCTACCATTGTAGCATCAGTAACTGATCTAACGCCTGTGCCAGGCATCTGTTGTTATATATAGGCGTTGCTGACTGCAGCGCTGTACTCTGAGTGTTTACATATCTCTGTGTTTGCATATGCATGCCTATAACAGTTTCTTTGGCTCTTCAGTATATGTTTGCCATGTAACGCACACTCTGGTGGCAATTTCTCTTCACACCTATGTTTCCCATTTTGCCCAAGACAAATTTCAATTTTAAATTCTTTAAGCATCTCTTGTAAATTATTCATTATATGACCACATCAGAAAACACCAACAACAATAACAATAACAACAACAACAGAATTTTTCCCCATCCTTATGCCTGAAATCGAGTGCCAGCTTGTGATCATGGCCATCTCTTCTATTCCATGCACCTCTCTCATTACTTCAACTAATATCCTTCCACTCCTCATCACCAATATACTCACATGATTCTCTTCATGCACAGTGGTGTAGCTAGGTCAACGAGGACCGTGGTGCGAAAAAAAATTATTTTGGGCCCTCAGGCCAGATGTGCGACCTTTTTATTTAGCTCATGCCAAGTTGCTGGTAGAGGCCAACAGAGCTAAAAAAAAAAAAAAGGTCACCCATTTACCCTGAAGGCCCGTGGACCTTCTGAACTGTGCTCGGGGGCCCCCAAGCATGAGGGACCCTGGTGCGCTGCACTGCCTAGCCCAATGGTAGCTACACCCCTGTTCACACTACTGCTGTCTTCCAACGAATCCCATCCCAGCTTCCTTAACATATCAGTACCATAACTAATTGTGTTCTGTGGTAATTTCCTGAGACAAATATAGAAGCGCTTCTTTGCACCCTCTTCAACTCCTGGATTTGATATGTAATATGTGGATGCCATATGACACCACCATTCAAGGAATGGTTTGACCATAGTTTTGTAATCCAATTCCCTTAATTCACTGGTATATCTCCTCATACCACTCTCCAACAAGGATTTTCAAATTTTTTCTGCTACTTGTCCATGTTTCCTTCCCAGTTCAGTTTCTAATCAAATGTTTTCTCAAGGTATTTACGTTTCAAGTTTTCAACAAGCAATTTCTTCTTCACTTTATAATCATAATCAATGTTTAATTTTTTATTTGTGTTCCTAAAAAGTTTCTTTCCATTTATGTTCATACCATTTTGATCTACCCAGCTAGATATGCTGTCCAGATCATCCTGCAGCTGTTCACAGTCTTCTCTTGTTTTAATTCTACTATATTACATTATGAAGCCTTCAAACAATTTAAGTTCTAACAATAAATCACCAGTATATTAATTGATAAGAATAATGAATAGCAGTGGTCCCAATATGTTACCCTGTGGCATTCCTATTTTCACTTCCACTTCTTTTGATAATGCGTGTCTTTTAAGAATTTTTGTACCTAGCAAAGCACTTTTTCATCCACTCCAATGGTTCCTACCTTACTTATCACCGTTTTATAATTCAATCTGTCACAAGTCAAGAACAGAATTTCTCAGTGATTTTCAACCTGAGGACCAATAAATCAACAAAAATAATGCTACATACCATCAACTTATATAGTCCTAATTTTTTCCTTGTGTATTTTATTAATATCTGGTTCATGCCATAATGTACCATCATAATATAATTAATCTAAAAACATGTTTTGAATTCCTACTGAAAAACGACTATGAAATTGGAAGAGAACCATTTTAAGCTAATTACGTGTTGACCAGACTCTTAATATTTAGTAACCAAATGAATAAAAATGTTACTATTGGCTGGATGCTACACCATACAACCAACCAACATGCACAAAATAAATGTACCCTTCACCTTTTAGTTTTTTTTTACTTTACCACTTTCTGTTACCACCCTACCACAAATTGTGGTATCTCAAATTTATTATAAGACCTTCAGAGAACTTAATCCTTTGATGAATAGTGTTCTTTTGATACCTACTAGAAATGATTGGACTACTGTAGGAACAACACTGTCCTATCCTCATCCTCGAATTGCCAGATTTTTGCATGGTCATAGAAATAATCATGGCTTTTTAAAAAATTGGGCTTATAGTTTACACTTACTTATAGCTCTATACACTATGAATTCAGAATCTAGATTTCTAATATTCTGCCTGCGGATCACCCGAACCATCTTCATGGTCTGCAGGTTGAGAAACACTGCCTTGGAGAGATCTAGTGCTAAACTATCAATCAGGATCCCTTAAACATTTCATCAAAAATATTTTGCATATAGCCCACTAACTGACACTCACATGAATATCCTTGCCTAAAACCATATTGTTGACACAACAATTACTTACATTCACTACAGAGCTTTCTGGTGTGGCTACTTGTCAATCTCTCCATTAATTTGCCTATCACTGATGTAAAACTGATTGGACTGTAATTTTTTACCCTATTTGTCATCGCTCCTATATGGGCCAGTACTACTATCACACTTTTCCAGTCCTCTGGTAAGCAGGAAGAATCCAAACTCAGTGTAAATAATATTTCAAGATAAGGTACAATGTCACATGCTGCTGTCTTTAAGGCATCCAGGACCTTAAGGCTTTTTTTAGGTTTCTTAGTTCCTTCATGATTTTCTCAAATTTTTTAGTCTCCTCATTTGCAATTGTGTGGATAAGCTTGTTATCCACTTTGCACTATACTATTCCTGAATTATAGTCCCTAACAGTCTCATTAAATCACATACCTACAATCTCAGCATTTTTCAAATCCTCAGTAACCTCTTTTTCAGGATTTTCTATAATTGTCTGAATACCTTCCCTTCCTTTTCACAAATGCTTTCCAACTTTTTTGTTTATAGTTTTCAGCTGTACTTGGAATTTACATCTGATATTTCTTTATATTGGAAGTAGCTGCCCTTTAATATTGGCTATGAGGAAATTTGGGTAATCCTTGCTTGTTTTATGAATCCTTTGTCTGTATCTTTGTTATTTATCAGTCCATGTCCTATCCATCATACCATTAATTCTATTTAGTGGTATCATCCTTCTCATCGATTTTTTACTAACCACACGACTACAATCTATTAGGATTTCCAGTAGCACAAATCCATTCTTACCTATATCAGCCACTCAGTTTCCATAATTAGCCTGAAGTAAATTTTTAACTATCTGGTTTTCTCTCCACTACTAACCTAGGAAAAATCTGCTACTTTTCCTTCCCTGCAGTTGTTAATTGTCTCGCCATACCAGTTGTTTAATATTTCCTTTACTTTTTTTTCATATTTTATGCATATTTAATTTAATTGCAATGGAGCACAGGCTCTGGTGGCAATTTCCCTAAACCCCCATCTTCCCCCTATCCTGCACCCATCTACATTCACCCTCTACAAATTTTAACTTTAAATTCATTTAACGTTTTCGGTAAGTTATTCATCATTTCCCTTGGTAACTCATTCCAGTCCCTGACACCCTTACCTAAAAAAGTGAGTCTTCCCACACCCTTGTGCCTGAAATGGCGTGCCAGCTTGTGGTCATGGTTATCTTTTCCCTTTAATGCACTACTTTCCATGCCTACTCCAATATCTTTCCATGCCTCATCACTACCGGTAGTATGTTTTTTTTTGTTTTTTTTTATCCATTCTTAGCAATCAGCGTCCTAATACAGCCAAAGAAATTTCTTGTTGTATCATAGAGTGTTCCCTCTGCAAACTTAATATTCTACATAAAAAAATAATAACTTACCTTCCCTCCTTTTGCGAATAATTATTGTTTCAATATTGCTGTTTGCATACTCTGTTGTATTCTTCTTCTTTTTTTAACACTTACAATAGTCTCCTCATCTTGTTTTTGTATACTAGTTTGTAAGTTTGACAGTAGTAACAATGAAATTGCTGTTTGGCTATAAACATAAGGAATGAGGGAAAAAGTGGTGTCATCACTCACCACGTATAAATGAAGGAGAGCTGCTATGTACATAAAAACTGGTACACAAGAGGCAATGGGTACATTTTGAGTTGTTAAACAAAGCTCTAAGGAAGCTCACTTCCACTGATTATGGGGTCAGATTTGTGCCTTTCTTTTAGGATAAGATTTGCTGGCAAGGGGATAAAATTAGATCAAAAATTGGATACAGGTCCAGTGCTAGGATTCTCGTGCCCAAGGTAAGCATTCTTAGCAGTGATGTAATCACTTGGGGCTCATGGCAAATTCATCAAATAGGGCCCTCCATCAGGACAGAGGGGGGGAAAAATCACTAATGCTAAAGAAATAGATGAAGCTGTTTGAACAATAACAGATGGGAACAGAACTGAGAAGGCGAAGGTAAATGCTGAAAATATTATAAAGCAAATAATGAGAATGTTACTGGTGAACTCTAAAAATATGATGAACAAAGAATTTGCCAACTTTACAGATATACACAAACCTCCAGTAATTATAGGGGTAGAGTTCAGGAGGACAAGACAATGAGGATTTCCCCAATTGTTACAGAGTGTACTGCAGAGATGAAGGAGCAAAACATGGAGGGGTATTCATACTGGTTAGCAAAGATTACTACAACTCATTGGGGTCAATAGATAATGACCATGAATTACAAGTGGTAGATTTCTGGGATAGTAAAAATAAAAAACAGTATGTTGGCTGCTTACTGCAGTGGCAGAATGAATGATGAAGATTATGTTCTTGGGAAGAAAATAAATTCGTAGAGTTCAGAAGTGGTCATTGTTGGTGGGAATTTAAATTTATCAGGGGTCAACTGGGCAGAAAATAAGATTAATAACACTTTGACAGTATTATTATTATTAATTTTAATTTCAATGGAGCTAACACTCCAGTGGAAATTCTGCTGGTCATCCAATTACCTCTATATATTATATTATTAAACTAAGGAAAAAGGAGATGGCTTTAGGCAATGTAAATTACAAGGAAAGGGAAAATGACTCATTCACCAAGTACCCTTTGGCGTGTACACATCTTCCGAACCACATGACTCATTTCCTACATCATTAATAAGGAGTAAAACCAAAATATTGTGTATTTTTGTGTTTGTCATATATGTTCTTCACCCCTTACTGCCTTCAACTTTGGTGAGTGATGAGTCATTTCCTTTTCCTTGTAATTTATATATATATATATATTATACAGTTTTCCTTTATAATTGGAATGTTAAATTCCATTTACTTTTCCAATTAACAAATTTTAATTTTAAATTCCTTCAGCATTTTTGGTAAATTATTATTCATCATATCACTTGGGAATGTGTTCCAATCCCAGACACCCTTACCAACAAAAGAAAATTTTCCCAATCCCTTTTGCATGAAATCGAACACAAGCTTGTGGTTACCTTTCCCCTTCCATGCACTATTCCTAATTCTTTGACCAATATCCCTCCTAGTTACATCACCAACATATGGCCTGTATATTCCCAACACTCTCTTTATGCTCCTCCTTTCCTCCAAAGATTCCCAGTCCAGCTCCTTATCATATCAGTTACTGACTGGGTCCTGTGGTAATTTCCAAAAACAAATCTAGCTGCTCTTCTTTGCAATTCAAGAGAACAGAGATCTGCAAATAGATCAGTAAGGTAAGGAGGCTTTATACAAGTGGTTATGCAGAACACAAGAGGATGAAATTTTTTGGATATCTTTCCAGTAAAGCCCAATTATAAAATTGCAGGTGTTAAGTAACTGAAGGATTAAGTGATCATGAAGCTGTTGTAATTGACATTAGAGGATTCTGTAAACCAGTATCAAAAACTGAAGGGAGAAACAGATTCAATAATAAAAAAGCATGAATTTCAGAAATGAAGATATTTGTCAGGGAAAGTTTCTGAAAACAGTAGGGTGACACAAGTCAAGTGGAGTCAAAGCGTGAAGAGTTCAAGGAGGTAATAAAAAGGGTGATGTAATGTTTATACCAAAACAGAAAATAGAGAGAAATATATACAATGTATATACTACTAAAGGGAGGTGAGGATATTAAAGAGGTTGGTGAGAAGAGAACAGAGTCAATAGACAGCAAGGCTGTAGGAGATACCTGAAACAACTGAACAAAGAATTAATACTAACAAAGAAGGTGATTAAAGATTGGTTTATAAAGAATGTTATTGGTGTAGGGTGACCACTGATGGATGCATCTAGAAATTTCTATGGCTATGTTAGAAAACTGAGATGAACAGATGGTGCTGAGACAATTATAGTTAAGGATGGAAAAGAAGTCAATGAGGATTTAAAAAAAGCAAAGGTATTAAGTAACTGGTTTAATGAGACCTTTAAGTAGTATGATTAATAAGTGGGAGGATGTAAAGTGGAGGTCAAGCTTATCAATGCAATTAAAATGAGGAGAATAAAAAGACTGAAATTCATTCTGATGATATCATGGAGGAACTAAGAAAGCTAAAACAAAAGGGGAGGTGATGGTTTATATAATATTAATATGGATGTCTTAAAGATAACAGCATTTAATACTGTACCTTATCTTGACAGGGAAAATGACTCATCACTGACCAAAGTTGACGGCAGCGACGAGAGGAGAACACATATAAACACACAAATAAACTCAATATTTCGGTTAAACCTTAATCATGATGTAGAAAATGAGTCATGAGGCTCGGGAAGTGTGCACACGCCGAGGGTTGCTACATGACTAGGTGGATTATCAATATGGCGGTGGGGCTGAGATATTGTATATAAAGACGCAGATGATGGTACAAAAAAAAAAAAAAAAAAAAAAAAAAAAAAAAAAAAAAAAGGAAAAAAGGGGGGGGAAATAAAGTGAATAAATATGGACAGCTAAATTTTGAAAAATAAGGTAATTACATAAATGATAATCATTGATGTAATTACCTTATTTTTCAAAATTTAGCTGTCCATATTTATTCACTTTCCCCCCCCCCTTTCCTTTTTTTTTTTTTTTTTTTGTACCATCATCTGCATCTTTATATACAATATCTCAGCCCCACCGCCATATTGATAATCCACCTAGTCATGTAGCAACCCTCGGCGTGTGCACACCTCCCGAGCCTCATGACTCATTTTCTACATCATGATTAAGGTTTAGCCGAAATATTGAGTTTATATGTGTTCTCCTCTCGTCGCTGCCGTCAACTTTGGTGAGTGATGAGTCATTTTCCCTGTCCTTACAATTATATTGCCTAAAGCAGTTTCCTTTTTCCTTAGTTCAATTATTGTACCTTATCTTGATATGTGATATAAATTGAGTCTGGATATTTGTTACTTAGTAGAGGACTGTAAAAGTATATTAAAAGTACTAGTCCATAAAAAAGGGGGGGGGGGGGTTACAAATAAAGTTGAAAATTACAGTTTAACATCAGTGGTAGGCAAATTAATGGAGAGATTGATATGCAACCACATCAGAAAGATATGTGGGGAATGTAAATAATTTTCAAGTCAATAACATGGCTTTAAGCAAGGATATTCATGCAAATCGCAGTTAATAGGCTATATTCAAGGTATTTCAGATGAAATGCTATTTAATTTAATTTAATTTAATTGCAATGGAGCACAGGCTCCGGTGGCAATTTCCCTATATACCCATCTTCCCCCTATCCTGCACCCACCTACATTTGCCCTCTACAAATTTTATCTTTAAATTCTTTCAAAGTTTTTGGTAAATTATTCATCATTTCTGTTGGTAACTCATTCCAATCCCTGACACCCTTACCTAAAAAAGAGAATCTCCCTACACCCTTGTACCTGAAATCGAGTGCCAGCTTGTGGTCATGGTCATCTTTTCCCTTCCATGCACTACTTTTCATACCTATTGCAATATCTCTCCATGCCCATCGCCAGTATATGCCCTGTACACTCCCATGACCCTCCTCAACCTCCTCCTGTCTTGCAATGAAACCTATTTCAGCTCCTTTATCATATCCGTCACTGATTGCATTCTGCGATAATTTCCAGAAACAAATCTAGCAGCCCTTCTTTGCACCCTCTCCAACTCCTGAATTTGATACATAAAATGAGGGTCCCATACTACACTACCATATTTGAGCAATGGTCTAACCAAAGTTTTGTAACCCAGTTCCTTTACTTCTCCCATACATCCCCTCATAAGTCATCACTCTCTCCAACAAGTGCAGAACTTTGAAACCCTTTCCTACCACCTGTCCAATGTGTCCAGCCCAGTTAAGCTTGTTATCAAAAGTAATGCCAAGATATTTACATTTCAAGTCTTCAGCAAGCAATTCTTTCCCCACCTTATATTGATAATTAACCTTTTGTTTTTTATTTGTGTATCTAATAAGCTGACTTTTCTTTGCATTTATCTTCATCCCATGTTTACGAACCCAACTAGATATCCTGTCCATATCACCCTGCAACTATTTACAATCTTCTATAATTTTCATTCTTTTATACAGCATTATGTCATCTGCAAACAATCTAATTTCAGATATTAAACAATCAACACAATTATTCATTAGAATAATGAATAGCAAAGGTCCCAATACGGACAAGGAAGGCAAGACAGAGTGAGCCATATAGTGATAAATAAGGTAAAATCTTTTGTATTGGATGGAAAAGTGATTTCCTGGGTAGTATAATTCTTAAAAGATAGGAAGCAAAATGTTAGGATAGGAAATGCAGAATCAAAAGAAGTGGAATGGAAAATGGGAGTGCAGCAGGATAGTATACTGGGTTCATTGCTATTCATTACTTTAATGGATGACTATGTTGTTGGTTTACTATCAGTAGACTAGTTAGGTAGTTTGCAGATGACTTAACACTATATAATACAATCAAAATAGAAAAAGATTGTGAACAACTGTATCATGATCTGGACAGAATATCTACCTGGGTAAATCAAGACGATATAAAGAAAATTACAAAAAAGTGTCAGTTTATTAGGTACACAGATAACAAACTAAATGTTGATTATGATCATGAAGTGGGGAAGTAATTGCCTGTTGAAGACTTGTAATATAAATGACTTAGCATGACATTTGGAAAAATGGACGGGTAGTAGGAAAAGATTTCAAATTATTTTTGAAAGAACTGATAAGGGGATGTACCAGAGAAGTGAGGGAATTGGGTTCCAAAACAATGGTCAGACCATTGCTTGAATACAATGGTGTAGCATGGGACCCACATCTTAGGTATTAAATACAGGAGTTGGTGAGGGTAGAAAAGGGGCTGCTAGATTAGTACCTGGTAATTACTGCAGAACACAATACTTAACTGATGTGATAAAGGAGCTGGAATGAGATTCTCTCAAAGAGAGGAGGAGGATAAAGAGAGTCATGGGTAGTAAATGGCATATGTTGGTGATGAGACATGGAAAGATTTTTGGTTGAAAAATTTAATGAGGTCCTTGGAATGGAAAAGTTGACCCTTGATTTCTGGCATAAGGATGTGGTACAGTTTTCTTTTGTTTGTAAAAGAGTAAGGGATTTGAATAAATTATCAAAAAAAAATTAATGATTTACCAAAAATGCTGAAAAACTTTAAAATTCAAATTTGTAGAGTGAAAAAGTAATCAGGTACAGGAAAGGCGTAAAATTGGTGTGCAGGGAAATTGCCACCAGAGGTTGCATTCCATCTCAGTTAAATTAAATTAAATATTTTGCTAAAATCCTTAATCATGCTTGAGGTGAGATGAATCAAGATTTTCTAAAGATTTACTTGCCACATAGATGTAAATAACTATGGTATATTATGCCCATTCACGCTCAGTAAGCTGTGCCACTTTCTCCACTTACGTCAGGTTACTTCCTATACTATATCTAAGTAATTCTGTATTGATTCTTTCTCTACAGTCCCACTATCATAGATTTGTCCTTCCCCAAGAGACCTTGTTAATTCTATATTCGTTATTGCCTGAGTAAGCATCACACAAGTTTTAAATACACCTGTATCCAATTTACCCTGAAAAAATGTGTCTACACAGCTCCCAAGGCTACTGTTTATCAATAAAAGCTTTCCCTCCTTATGAATAAACTCTTCTCAAGCATCCAGTCATGTACAGTATAAATGTCGTGATTATGGGTTGTTTCAAGGATATCTATCTCTGCCCTCATTTTCATTTAAAACGCCATGAAAAGCTTCATTTTGTGCCCATTCTATTTATTTTTCAATTTTTAGTCACTTTCTAGAATTATTATGATGAACTTTTGCTGCAGATGAAGCAGCCTGTGTACTGAAGAAAACAAGAGTGAAGGTTACTCAACCTTAAAGAGCAAAGTCCACATTAGGATCTGGCACTATTGTGAGCTCTGTATCCAGGGGCAGATCCAGGGGAGGGGGAGCTAGGGGGCTAGCCCCCCCCCCACAAAAGTATCTAGATCCATCTCCGCCATTGTAATTTTGGATACATTATTTTTTTTTTTTCTCTACGGATTCGAGGCCCGAGGAGACTATAAATACTACCCTTTGCCCGACTCAAGCCCCCCCCCCTCCCCCAAAGCCAAAAGCCATTAAAGACAAGCCCCTCCCAACCAAAATACACTCAAGCCAAGCACCCCCCCCCCAAACCAAATTCCGCTCAGCCCCCTCCCAAACCAAAATCCTGAATTCGCCCCTGTCTGCATCAGCAGGTCACTATGAAAAGTAACTATAAGTTTTTAAAATATTTTGAAGTCCTTCTTATAATACTTTTCTGTTTGTTTATGCAGTCTTTTCTTTCAGATGTATTAATTATCATTATTGTCCCTTGTATTGTCTTAATTTATTCACAAAAACATTGGAAGCAGTAGTTTTATATAATGTAATTAATACACATAAAACTAAAGAAGTAGCTAATGTCAGGCACTCAGATTTCATACCTTCCAATTTTGGTACCAGTATTGTTTCGACCATTCTGATGTTCATTTAGGCCTAAATAGGTTTAAATTGTTAGATTAAACTATACCTTCTCAATAGGGCGCGTCCATTCATTACTTGAACTGAAAAGAGGGAAAGAGTAATCCGTAAAAATCTCACCAAATCTATTTTAAGGGGAGGAAAGAGTCGATAAAATTTTCACATAAAATTATTAGGTCAATCAAACGTTATTGGGGAGGAAGTCATCACGTAATTTTTGGATGACCCCTAATGCAATGTTTAACAATAGATGATACAGGAAATAACTACTTCTCCAACATTCTCATCTAAATTTAAATAATCATGGTCCCAATACTCTTGTCTCTAGGAGAAAAAGGTAGATTTCAAATTTTTAATGACGAGTGGTATTTCAACTGTCTTTTAAACTTAAATGCTTCATTTTTTTCCCCTTTAGGGTATACTAGCTGATACCTGCAACTTCGTATGCGTGGATTAAGAATTTCGTTACCAGAATTGAATTTTTAGAACTGTCGGTAACGTAGAATTGGTCCCAAACAGCACCAAGTCGGCATAATATTACAGGAAAGCCAACACTATATCATTCTACCGTCAAACCTGTCTCATGAAGAGAATCAATTTCCAACATATTTAAAAACAGAAAAACAAATGAAGGTGCTGGGATTGGTGGGGGGAGGGGGGTTAACTAAGGGCAACTTTATTTCAGCTTGGTCTTTTCCTCTTTCTTCAGCATGAGCATCCGATTCTTGGGTTCTGATAACTTTAGCTGCTCGTGCTCTGCTAGAGCTATACCTTAGGCCAGCTTACGCCCGCAAGGTATGTGAAAAATGAAGGCAAAATAAACTGGTGCCAGAAACTTTTAAGCAGACACAAAGTAATAGTACAGAGAATATCGATATCTATACCAAATAATAAGTTTTGTCTCTAAACAAAATTTACTAACAAATAATACACTAACAGACGGCGCGAGAAGCATAGATTGAGCAACCGACGTAACATTACAGACTAACATACACATAGACATCTCTCTGTCACCATTCGATAAGTTCTCAAAATTTCATGACTACAACTGTTATTTATACAGAAAAAAAAATGCCCTGTGCCCTTCCTACAGATACAAAGTATTTCCTTGTCAAATTATATCAATATCGGCATAGCCATTTAGTCGACAAAAAGTAACAAAAAGACAGAGACTTACTCCTGCATTTATAGTATTATTAGTGCATATCACACACACACTGAATGCGAGAGTAACAACCCCTGAGGGTTCAATATAACGTAAAAAGTGCACACCTACAGCATTGCTAGACTACCTACAATTTTCCTTGCATTACGCCCCTAAATTTGTGATATCTACAGTTTAACATGAAATCCGAACAACCGACGGTCCAGGAGTGACTCATACAATCAAAAACAATGTTTAAAAATATTTGCTTCCACAGAGATTTAAACGGGAGACCGCGTTCCAAATATCAGTGAGCAAGCGCTTTAACCACTGAGCTACAGACCGCTATATGGAAAGGAAGTACAGAGACCTGAGCGTCTGTCTATCGCCGTTCAGTAATTTTTCAAAATTATATGACAACATGTATTATTTATACAGAAAAAAGTATGCTATGGTCATCCTAATGCTAAATAGCAACAAAATTTAAGTTACGAATTTCTCGGCTCCTAATTGCCCGATTTTAACCGGACAGCTTCGATTCGGCGGGAAATTTTTCAACCAAATGTAGACAGTAATTTTCTTCTTGTTTCAAAGGATAAGTGTGCAAAGTTTCATCGAGATTGGATGAAAACTGTGGATTTGTATGAAGAAAAAACAAACAAACAAACATACATACATTCATCTTTATATTTATAGATTATTCTCAACTACGTATCTTTTATCTCGCAATTATTAGAAGACTGCACTTAATCTTCAAGGTATTTTAATGTTGTTGGGTAATAGTAATAAAGATACAAACCCCCTGAGGATAATGGTCTTATTGCCGGAGTATTAGAGAAACAGTAGCTGATTTCCACGCTGAGGTAGATATAATATTAGAGATCGATAGCTGTTTGAAGCAGAGGTTGAATCTATTAGCCCCTCGTTTAAATGTTTACAGGAAAGTCAGAACTATCAAAGGGCGGTGGTTTTTTCGTGGCCGTTAATAAAACTTCAATTGCTCCGTCGTAACTGAAACAGTAAAGCTTTGCGAGTCAGTATGGGTGAAGGTAAAAATTGTCGGAAGTTTCAGATTCATAATAGGGTAATTTTATCGACCTCCGGATTGGATTGACTAACGCGGAATATTTTATAGTCACTTAATAGTATATATTGATCGTGGGTAGCGATTTTAATCTACCGTCGGTTAAGTGGGACACATTTATGTTCAGATCAGGAGGAAGAGATAGGTAAGTGATCGAAAAGTTCCTAGAATCATTCACGGAAAATTCTCTTTACAAGATGGTCGAAGAACCAACGCAGTGCGGTAAATATACCTTGTCAAGTCTGGATCCTTTTCTTATAAGCAATCCAGATATTGTAGTTACAGTTTCTATATAAGACGGAATAAACAATCACAAGGTGGTTGTGGTAACTTTAAAATCTAGTCTGACGTTGAAACATAAAGATAAACTCGTATACTGCTTCGGTAAGGCAAACGAAGCGCGTATTGTAAAAAATTTTGAAACTTACACTCTATATACTATTATTTAGGAACTTTGGTATAATTTGAAAGTGTTATATAACCTTATTTTTCCTGATATTACGTCAAAAACAGTTTAAAGGACCTGAACACACATAAAATTAACAGAAAACCATTTTAGAAGTATTTTCCAGTAGTTTAAGAGTAAGAAAGCATGTTATGAGGAAAGATTTAAATACAAATATCAGGAAATTTTTATTATGGGAATAACTTATTTTGTAAGAGTTTTCCTTACATTTATTTTCAGAGATGCAGAATTAAAAACAAGATAGGACACTTACAGTCTAAAAAATTTAGGGAAAGTGTTTTGTTGTATATAAACATAAAAATATCACTTGGCTGAAACTAACATAACAGGAGTAATTTTAAAGCCACAGTAATGATTTTACTCGCCATAAAAAGATACATCATAGACGACAAAATAGAGTCGATAAATAAACGAGAACTAAGGGTTTTGGAAAGAAAAATTGATTTTGATTGATTGCTCAATTTTTTAAATCTGCGTAATTACGTACATGAGAACAAATTTAATCCATTCATTTTGAAGATAAAATTTTGCTGAATACGAAAATACACATTATTTGTCTATTACAATAATATTTAGATATGAAAATTAAATTTAAAGATTTTTTTTAAGATGGAAGGTGCGCGACATTCTGATGTCACGTAGGGAGAAATATACCGGACTTGGGGAATTAAATATCATAAAGAAAACAATATGAAGAAGATCCTGTAGCGGTTAGATAACATAGCCAGTAGATAGGAAATAAAATTTGATGAAGGACGACACTTGTTTCAGTTTGATAGGTGTATACGTTTGGAAATATTTAATACTGAAGCTTGGTAACAATTACATCATATCAGGAAAATGGTGGTTTTCACTATTAAAAATATCAAGATCAGGTTGGATTAATAGTTAAGGATTTTTTTTTTTTTTTTTTTTTTTTTTTTTTTTTTTTTTTTTTTTTTTTTTTTTTTTTTTTTTTTGTAGATTTATTTGATATTAGAATAAGAACTTTAGGAGCAATGATAAATTTAGGACTTTTTCAACTTTTTATTATCTTAAAAACTAAAACACCTAGAATAAAAACTCTCATTACATAAAATACGATCTAAGTCATGATTTATAATATATAAGAATTTCAGGACAATCGGAATGAAAATAAAGTTTAACTTTGTCGGTTCAAAAGTCGAAATTACGTCACGATTCCAAGATCCTATGAAAAGGTGTTCAAGCATTGTATGGACGGACCTGGTATTGTGAGGACGTGCGTGTCGTACGCGGAGCGATGATGGAAAACTTTTAGTAGCTGCGCAACAACGATGCGGCTCAACACTTCCTTCCTGATGGACTTATAATTTGGTAAATTAAATCCCACAAAAGCAATTCTTGTAAAAATAGGCCAAGTCTCTTGTTCGTGCAGTGACAAAAAGTTATGAGATCTTCCTCTGAGCCAAGTCTACACTTTTCAGTGTATATTCACTTCACTTTATGAAACAGAATGGTTTCTCTCGGTATCATAGATCGTTTATTTAGGATAAAAAATCTGATGACTTGGCCATTATGCATGTCATAATTTGAACTTAAATTGAGGGCATAATATATATACTTGTCAAATTCGAAAAAGAGCGATGGAAATCTTGGCCTTTACGTATTTATAAGTTTGTGTACGTTAACTAAAACATGGCATGCATAATGGCCAAGTCATCTGATTTTTTATCCTAAATAAACGATCTATGATACCATTCTGTTTCATAAAGTGAAGTGAATATACACTGAAAAGTGTAGACTTGGCTCAGAGGAAGATCTCATAACTTTTTGTCACTGCACGAACACGAGACTTGGCCTATTTTTACAAGAATTGTTTTTGTGGGATCTCATTTCTTTTTGTAAGTTTATCGCTTATCCTGAATCGCCGCTCAAATGTAAAGATTCCACTTAAAAATCGGTTAATAAGAACATTTCAGATTTTAAGACATAATTATACGTTTACCAACAATGCCCCAATCTCAGAAAACAATTAATGCCGAGCAATGCAGATTGCCGCTGGCATAACTACCACCATAAATAAATTACTAGTAACTTCCAAACTAAGCATAAGACAAAAGTAAAATTTAAGATGTTACTTAAAATTGCTTATCTCTTTGCATTAAAAAATTCTCAGCCATGTAGCTTCATCGGGAGAAAAGCAATTAATCCGCAAATATGTGCCAGAATTTTTCTTATTTGGGATTGTAATTAAATAAATACGGAGAAAACTCCAATATTAGACTTTTCTTATGATATTGGGGTGAAATCATATATGTGTACCAAATTATTTGTTTCTGGGATGTTGGAGGTATAGTGGGATTTTGATATCGGGGTGTCGTGGTCAAAATAAAATTTTGAATTTCAATAACTTCCAGAATAAGAAAGGCAAATAAGTAACATTTAACACATTAGTTGAACTTAGTAAGCTCACTCTACAATGAAATCTGAAGTGTATAAAGTTATTAGGGTAGGAAGCGATTTCACGTTAGGGGTAGGTATGGGGTAGATACATGGAAATTTACGAGTTTGTTGGTATGTGAGTAAAATTTTTATCTGTGTAGCAAATTTCAGCTTTCCACGGCTATGATCATCAGTCAGTCAGTGAGTAAGTGAGTGACAAAATCGCTGTACTTTGCATCCTAACAACAACCGAAGTAAGACCATTATAGAAATAAAATTTAGTACGGAGCAATGTAGTCTTCACGGGTGTGCAGCCGGATGGTGTTTTGAAAACACGACGTTTCGACAACCAGCTCGGTTGTCTTCATCAGGTTTCCGGTGTCTACAGGTTGACGAAAGCTGGCAGTCACCGCGTAGACTGGCTTAGCCTCACAGACAGACCTCCTAATATACTCATCGGCGTGGCGGAAGACCCGCTCTGATTGGCCGGAAGCGGTGGTTTCATACGCGGTCCGCTACGGCGCTCGACTAGTGCCGTCTACGCCTCCCCACCACTCACTCGCACTCGCTTGCTGTATGGTATTCGTGTACACCAGTATTCTTGTTGATGCGAATTCCGTATCGCTCGCGAAGCGGAGATTATAGTGAGCAGCTTGCTTCTTCTTCTTGGGGATCCTTTGCCCTCCCATTCCGAGGCCTTAGGGATTTACCACCACACGGCCCACTCCTGCGGGAGTGGAACCCCCTGGTGAGAGCTTAGGGTTGCTTCTGATCCGGATACCTTACGGTGGCAACCAAGGATCAGAACAACACTCCTGTTGTGTTGGTGGGTACTTCCTACGTCAACATTGATGTCCACAGCATCATGAGCAGCAACGGCGTCTCGGTCGATAGACCGGAAAATGAACTGGATCTCAACAGAGAATCCGACACCTACCAGCTGAATCATCAAGAGGAATGTCAAGAGGAGATAATGGAAGTTGCCGAATCAAATGAATTGCATCACCTGTCTCCTGAGCATCAAGAGGAAGAAGAGGGACCTGATCGAACCCGAAAGCGAACACTAGGTTCGCCAACGGATGTCACGAACGTGAAGAAACGCATTGCAGCCTATAACATCATCACCAGAAAAGTGACCCCGGTAACCCCACCCATGAAGAGCCAGAAGAAAAACAAAAAAGCTGCAGTTATTGATTCGGATGGATATATCCAACAACCCCGCCACACCGCGCCGGCAGCGAGGCTCACTTTAGCTGGAACTAGCAAGGAGAATCTGACAAATATAGCTACCAGTAATAGATATGAACAGCTTGCAGCAGAAGAAGAAACTGCAGCTCCTAAAGCACCCAATGAACCCAAGCCAGCACCCATTGTTATGACTTACAGAGAAGATTTCAAGTCTCTAGATATCTTGCTTAGAAAGCTCTGTAAAGCAGGTCATGAGCTTAAACCATCTGGCCGTGAATTATACAAGGTTATGACAAGAACCACGGCAGATTACATTGCTGTCACTGATTACCTCTCTAAACATGAACTGCCCTTCTACTCTTTCCCGACAATACCGGAAAAACTGCTGAAGGTAGTCATAAGAGGGCTACCTTTTAATATGCTTCCAGAACACGTCAAGGAAGAACTTGAAGACATTGACATAGTTCCCAGGACTGTGGCCCGCCTGAAGTCACCAAAAACACATCAAGAGATACCTCTTTTCCTTGTTGTATTAACGGATACTGTGGAGAACAGAAAAATCTACCAGATGACCTCTCTCTGCTCAGTCAGAATCACCACTGAAAACTTACGCACCTCACGGGGCCCACCTCAGTGCTATAGATGTCAAGCAGTAGGGCATGTTGCTAGGCACTGCTCCATGCCTTACAAATGCGTCAAGTGTGCCGGTGAGCACCCTACCAGGGACTGCCCCACTGTCAAGGGTGAAGTACCTCCCAAGTGCGCAAACTGTAACGGTGAACATGTTGCCAGCTACAGAAAGTGTCCGGCTTTCTCCCGCTTCAATGAAAGGCAGAAGATCAACAACGCTGCCTACGCAGCCTCAATGAAAAAGAAGCGCCAACAACAACAAAAACAGCTGACTCAGGACGAATGTCCGGCACTCCCAACGCAGGAAAACCAAACTGCTGAAGCTACACTAGAAAATACTAACAACAGCCAACCAGAACAAACCTACACAATGGCCCTGACGAAGGAAACACCTAGCCGACCGAATAACAGCCGTCGAGGGAGGAATATACCTCCAGCAAAAGATGAAAATCGCAACGCGACCAATGATCTCCAGATGGGTAGATCAGAACGCCTTGAAAATAATGAAATCTCCGTCCTGTTACAAATGGTACAGTCCATGGTTGCAACTGTTACTACCCTAATAACAGAACTAATAAAACTCAAAGACCTTCCGCAGCAAATATCAGCTGCAGTGCAGTCAGCGGTCAAGGCCGCACAACAAAAAGCTATATCAATCGAACAACATGGCCAGTAAGATTCATGAGCTGACCATATGTGAATGGAATGCCAATGGCATTTGGCGGCAAATGGGGGAGTTCGTCGAATTTCTGCGTGACGAACAAATTGACGTGTGTCTCGTTAATGAAACTCACCTAAAGCCGGGAGTGCGTGCGGCTGCCCCCAACTACAATTGCTACCGCAACGACCGCCAAACAGCAGGTGGAGGTACTGCCATTTACATTCGCTCCTCAATTAAACACCACGAGGTTGCTCTTCCACAGCTCACCAGCTTAGAAGCCACAGCAGTGTCTGCTGAAACAACTAGGGGCCGCCTGCTCTTTATTGCTGCCTATCGTCGTCCAAAAGGCAGAGTTAACGAAGATGATATTGCTAAACTACTCCGCCTTCGTGGATACGTCTTCATTGCGGGCGACTTTAACGCAAAACACCATGATTGGCATTCGCGCATAACAAATACGGCAGGCAAACAACTTCTCCGTGCAGTCCTAGCCGATTAATGGAGTAGTCTGGGGGCCTACTGAACCAACAATTTTTCCAGCTGGGCGACTTCCAGATGTCCTTGATATTGCGATCACCAAAGATCTAAAACACACCATTGCCATCTCTACCAAGACAGCGCTCTCGTCGGACCATCTCCCAGTTATTTTCTACTTAGCTGAGGGAGCTGCACACTGTAGTAGACGTCACAGAAACCTCTCCCACATTAACTGGGATAACTACAAAAACAGTATCTTACAACAACTTCGAAATGTCACTCCACCTGAAAACTCTGATCCCAGCACGGCAATTAAAAACCTATCCCGCTGGATCAATGAGGCAGCAGACTCCGCTACTCCGCCCATCCGGACAAACCATCAGGGCCGCTCCAAGCAACTCCCACCACGCATAAGAGAGGTCATAACAATAAAAAACAACCTCACAAGAGAATGGCAGATCACCCGAAATCCTGCAACTAAACGTCTCATCAACAGGATGCAAAGGCAAATAAAAGCTGATGTCCAACAGCATCGGAATCGTGAATGGGCTAGTCTCCTGGCAACAATCAATATCGAAGACGGCTCTGCCTGGAAACTCACCCGCAGGATCCTCCGACGAACGGCTAAATTGCCTCCCCTATATGTTGGCAACAACGTCATTTCTGACCCCATAGAGAAAGCGGAAGCCCTAGCGGAGGTTTTTCAGGGGAACTTCAGGCCAGTCAATGAACATCTAGATGCTCAACATATCCAGCTAATGGAGGAACGACTTCAACGTTTCCTCAACACTGTCATCCCTGAAGATGAAGAAATTGAACCAATAACTAGCGAAGAAGTATCCAACATGATTCGACAATGTAATCCTAACAAAGCAACGGGTCATGATGGCATAGGAGCCACCCTACTGAAACAGCTACCTGACCAGGCAATTCAGTACCTTACCGCAGTATTCAACCGGATACTTACCACTGGCGAATTTCCTGACTCTTGGAAGCAGGCTGACATTGTGGCGATACCTAAACCAGGCAAGGACAGGAGATCTCCAAAATCATATAGGCCAATCAGCTTGTTACCAACAATGTCAACAATTTTCGAACAATTATACTTAAAAAGACTCAGTCGGCACATAGACCAGGACCATCTGTTACCGAATGAACAATTCAGCTTTAGAAAACAGCATGCAACTTCACAGCAATTACTACGTCTAGTGGAACATGCATTCAGTGCAATTGAGAAGAAAGAATTCTTCGGGGCCGTACTTTTAGACGTTAGTAGAGCCTTTGACTCTGTTTGGCATCAGGGGCTTCTCTACAAGCTGTTAGTTTTAGGTTTCCCCCTGTCGCATGTGAGACTACTGAAGAGCTACCTCTCAAACAGGACCTTTAGGGTACTCCTTGAAGACGCCCTTTTTTCTGCAAGAGCAATAGAGGCCGGAGTCCCACAAGGGTCAGTAATTGGCCCAGTACTCTATAACTTGTACACTTCTGACTTGCCAAGAACTGACCGAGTCCATACTGCGCTCTACGCGGATGACACGGCCCAGTTTACCAGGAGCATGAGACCGAATATAGCTAGAGCATCGCTACAAAGAGCTTGCAAAAACATTGAAAACTGGGCCAAAAAGTGGCGACTGGCATTTAACGCAGGAAAGAGTCAAGCGGTTTTTATCACTAGACGGAAGGTCCCTCAACTACCGCCAATCACACTCTTTGATGAGCCCATTCCATGGACGCAAACTGCCACTTATCTTGGAGTCACACTCGACAGAAGACTAACATGGAAGCAACATGTAAACAAATTGAGAGCAAAAGCGGAGGGCAGGATGAAATCTCTATATTCTGTCCTAAACCCATCGTCGACACTCAAGCCTAATCAGGCCATCAGGCTGTACACTGCTCTAGTGCGACCAGTTCTAGATTATGCTGCAGTGGTTTGGGGCAATGCCGCCTCCAACCACATTGACCGAATCCAGACTATACAAAATAGAGCAATTCGTTTTGCATTCAAGCTACCAAGGGGTACGCCGTCCGCCGCCCTTCACGAAATCAGCGGTCTCGAGCCACTAAAAATAAGATTTGCCAAATTAGCTAGGCAATTCTACAAAAATTGCTCCCAATCAGCTAACCCGCTGATAGAGCAACTTGGCAGCACTGCAAGAATTAATGACAACATTAGGTGGCCCGTCCACCTAACACGATAACGAGAACCCGGAAATGACATTCCACCAAAGCCACACCGATTATGATAACCAGTATGAAATGGAAGGAGATACAGTACCGCTGTAAGAACTTCCTCCCACTCCGGGAAAGATGGAACCTGGATGAATTATGTCAATGGCCCCACCCAGGAATGCTGGCAGTCCGTGGTACTGGTAGGCCCGCTCTGATTGGACGTGGGCGCAAACTCATTCTGCGGTCCGCTGCGGCTCCCGACCGGCGCCATTTGCTCCCTCCACGCCTCTCTGCGCCGATCCGTTCCGCTCCCGTCGGAGATCCCTAATAATAGGATTCCAGGCTTGACTCAGATGGAGCCCTCCATCCCGGTTAATGTTGTTGTTATTAAGCCTGATTTCTAGTGCCTCACCTATGACTGACTCCCAGAAGGAGGAGGCCCTGACCAATACTACAGTCTTGTCGAACTCGATTCTATGCTCCTCGTCGAAGGCGTGCTCGGCAATTGCAGACTTTTCAAGTTGCATCAGCCTTAGGTTTCGTCTGTGCTCGGTGAGGCGCTCTTGGATCGTTCTGGTCGTCTGGCCGATATACACCTTACCGCATTCGCACGGTATGGAATAAATTCCCGGTGTTCTTAGGCCCACGTCATCTTTTACCGATCGCAGCAAATCGCGTATCTTGGCGGGAGGTCGGAAGATACTTTTAATCCCGTGCCGCGCCAGAAGTCTCCCAATCTTTCCCGACGTGTTCCCGGCATATGGGAGAAAAGCAAGATTTTTTGGTTGTTCTTCTTGCTCCGGTGACGGTCTTGGTGGCTTCTGAGTGAAGGCCCGCTCTATCTGCTGTCGAGAGTAACCGTTCCGTTCGAAGACGGTCCTGAGGTGTCTCATTTCTTCCGGCAGGCTCTCACGATCGGAGATTGCCCTCGCCCTGTGTACCAGTGTGGCCAGTACGGAGTTGCGTTGTGACGGGTGATGGAAGCTGGTTGCATCCAAGTAGCGTTCAGTATAGGTTGGTTTGTGGTATACGCTGTGAGACAGAGTACCGTCGGGTTTCCGCTTTACCAAGATGTCCAGAAAAGGAAGGCAACCGTCCTTTTCCACTTCCATCGTAAAACGAATATTAGGGTGAATTCCATTGAGATGATTGAGGAATTCATACAACGCCTGGATACCGTGTGGCCACACGACGATACCTTCTGGGAGTCAATCATAGGTGAGGCACTAGAAATCAGGCTTAATAACAAGTGTGGCCACACGACGATACCTTCTGGGAGTCAATCATAGGTGAGGCACTAGAAATCAGGCTTAATAACAACAACATTAACCGGGATGGAGGGCTCCATCTGAGTCAAGCCTGGAATCCTATTATTAGGGATCTCCGACGGGAGCGGAACGGATCGGCGCAGCGAGGCGTGGAGGTTTTTTTTTTTTTTTTTTTTTTTTTGTGTGTGTGTGTCATTGCCTCAACAGCTGTGTATGAAGCCCCACTACCTTCGGTAGCTTTACTTCTAGGTTTCAGGATGGTTTGGTTTTGGGACACTTTTTATTTGTTCACTTTCAGGGGAAAACCAGGGCTTTGATCATCAGAGATGATCTTAATGGTGAAAAACCCCTGCATTTTTCATGTGCTTCTTTGTCTGTTTTGTGGCTGGTGTAGTTTTTGCTTTATTTATTGTGGTTGGTAGAGTATGCTCAGGGGCACTTTGTACTTGTGCCATTGCATAGGCATGACTGTACCGATATTTTCGGTTCTTTCGTTTCTGTTTTCATTTAAGTTTCCTGATGAATTCTTCTGTTATGGTAAAGATTTCGGTATTGATTAGTGGAATGTCAGTTTGGTTGTGCAGTACATCTATAGGTGTGTACATTGGCGCATTGAGTATCATTCTGAGGCATCGGTTTTGGAGTCTTTGGATGTGTTGGATGTTGCTGTGACTTGCCATCCCCCATATCTGGCAGCCATAGAGGATGAACTGTCGAATGACAGATTTGTAGAGTCTTATTTTAGTGTTGGTCTGAAGGTTATTGCTGCGTAGCACTGGTGATAGGTTCATTGCTACTGCTAAGCCCTTCGTTCTTCTGTCCATGATGTGTTGGCGGAACAGTAGTTTACTATCTAGAGTTATCCCTAGATATCGGTGCTCTTTGGTCCATGCGATGTTTTGTCCCATGATTTTTAGGGTTTCATTTATTTCTGGTCTTTTTTTGGTGAAGTATATACAGGCACATTTATTGGGGTTGATTTTGACTTTGTTTTTCCTGCACCAGTTGCAGAAGGCGTCTAGTCCTTGTTGCAGGTGTCTGATGTTCAGGTCCTTTCTTCTTCCCGTTGTGAAAATGGTAGTGTCGTCAGCGAATTTGGCCATCTTCACGTGTGGTGGTGTCGGGATCCTGTTGATATAGACGTTAAATAGCGGCGGGGCTATGACGGAGCCTTGTGGGATTCCTGCAGGTATTGGGTATATTGATGACCTCTGTCCTTCGACTGATACATAGAACTTCCTGTCTTTTAGGTAGCTGCCTATAAGTTTAATGTAGCAGTGCTTGATTCCGGTTTCGGTCCTCAGTTTTTGAATAAGTTTGGCATGCCAGACTTTGTCGTATGCCTTTTCTATATCCAAGAACACTGCTGCAGTAGCTTTTTGAAAATTGAAGTTCTTGGATATGTCTTCCGTGATGCGGAGTAGTTGGGTTGTGGCGGCGACTCGGCTCTGGAATCCAAATTGCTCTAGTCCGATCGTTCTTTCCTCTTCGAGGCTGGAGTTTATCCTCTTGAGCAGGATTCGTTCCAGTACCTTCGACGTTGATGAGAGCAGGCTGATTGGCCGGTAGTTCTCGACTTGTCGATGGTCCTTTCCGCGTTTTGGAATGGCCTTTACTTTCGCTAGCTTCCAGGCTGTGGGGTAGTAGCAGTTGAGGAGGCAGCTGTTGAAAATTCTAGTAAGTAGAACCATGCCCTTTTTGGGTAGGTTTTTAAGGTGAAGATTTCTTATTTTATCGTGCCCAGGGGTTTTGTTCGGACACCAGCTTCTTTATGATACTCCGGACTTCCCCTGGGGATGTGAGTTGTGGTTGGTCGGCGGTTGGTTGGTTCAGTATGTCTGCTGCTTGTTGCTCGGTTTCCTCAGCTTCTCGAATTTCAGCCTCTGTGAACTGGTATTCCGCTGTTGTGTGTTGGGCAGCAAAGTGTTCGGCCAGTAGCTGCGCTTTTGCAACTGGCAGGAAGCAGGGTCCAGCAGGGCCATTTATTGCAATGTTGGCCTGGCGTGGTTCTTTCAGGGCTCTGATTAGTTGCCAAGCCTCTCGGTTTTGTAGCATGAGGTTAGACATTTTGTCTTCCCATTGCTCTGTTCTGCGTTCCTGTAGTCGTACCTGTAGTTGTCGTGCATATTGGTGGTATTGTCTTCTGTCTCTGGGGTCCCGGTACCGCTGCCAGAGCTTCCGGTAGCGGTTTCTTAAGTAACGTAGGTCCTCTAGGATTGCTGGTAGTTCTTCGTGGTGCTCGTGTTCTATTATGGTTGTTGTGGAGGCTCTTCTGTCCGCTTCAGTGACCACCTTGTCGAAATGGTTAATTGCTGCTTACTATTCGCTCTGTGGTTGATACGTTGAAGGTGGGTTTGATTTTGTTATGTACAAGTCTATTGAAGTAGTCCCAGTCCACTTCTTTTATTTTTCTTCGTTGTGTATGTGGTAGGAGCCATCTCTGAATTTTGAGCATTACAGGGAGGTGGTCTGATTTGAGGTCGTTCTTGGTGGTTAGTTCTATGTTCCCTGTTATGTTCTCGGCAAGCGTGATGTCTAGCACGTCTGGTCTGTGCCGTGCGTTGAAGGGGATGTGGGTTGGTTCAGTCGGTCCTTTGACTTCAACGTTTCTCGCTTCACACAGTTGGAACAGCCGAGTGCCTCTTGCGTTGTCTGTGCGGGAGTTCCAGCTGAAGTGTTTTGCGTTTAGGTCTCCCCCGATTATGACCTTGTTGCCTGTTGAAAGTAGTTCGTCTAGGTCGTGTTCGTGCAGGTTTCTATTTGGTGCGAGGTAGGCACTGATGAGGACTATGTGTCCCTTCCTTTGAGTGTATGCGCACTGCCGTAGCTTCTATGTCGGCCAGCGGGGGTATCATCATTGGGGCGTGTGACAGATTTTTCCGGATGGCGATTGCTGTACCTCCGCCTCTTTGTCCTACCCTGTCTGTCCGGTATACTTGGAAGCCTGTTAGTCGGAGTTTGTCAGTGGGTTGGAGAGAGGTTTCTGTTATTAGAGCAATGTCTACCATTTCCTTCTTTAGGAAGATCAGGAGTTCGTTTCGCTTGTTTTTTATTTTGTTTGCGTTCCATATCGCTATTGTCATGTCTTTTTGTTGCGGTGTCTGCGCCATTATTTCATTAGAGCCATGACACCTTCAAGTAAGACTAGGAATTTCCTCCAGCCTCGTGCTTTCTTCACCTTTTTCATTGTTGTTTTGATTGTTTTAAAGAATTTTTCCATTTCATTTCCGAAAAGGCTGGAAAGGTCTTCAGGGTCATCTTCCTGGTCCTCCTCCTTGTTCCTTTTCTTTTGTTGTGTCTTGTGATTTGTTTCCTGTTCGTCTCCTGACAGGGCATCAGCGTATGTGCGGGGATGTTGGTGTCCTTTCGTTTCTGCTTTTCTTTGGTCGTTTGTCCTTGTGTTTCCTTTCTCCTTTTTATTTCTGATTTCTTTGTTGTCTCTTTCTGTTGTTGATTTGTTGTCATTTTTCTTTTCTTCTCGCTTGTTTGTTCTAGGTGGCCGTAGCAGCTTCTGATATTCGGGGCAACCGCGCCATGTTGCTGCGTGTTCACCGAGACAGTTGGCGCATTTTGCTTTTTCAGTCCTCGGCAGGGGGCAGTCTTTGGCCAGGTGTCCTTTTGCGCATTTCACGCAGCGGGTTGGTAGTTGGCAGTAGTTGGTAGTATGCCCATGTCTTTGACATTTTGTGCACTGGGGTGGTCCATCTTGTGATCGGTAGCGTACAATTTGTACCCTCGTGTAGAGGATCGCTCGCTCGTTGTATATGCTGTCGGAGGATTGGCCACTTGGTAGTGTTACCGTGAAAGTTGCTAGGGGAACCAGTTCTCTTGTTTCCTGGTTCCTCTTTTTAAACTGGTGGACCGATTGGACGTCATAGCCTTTTGCTTTAAGGTCCTCCTCGATTTCATCGGTTGCGACGGTGGGAGGTAATCCTTTGATTACAACTTTTAGCGGCTTTTCTTCTTTTAGCTGGTGGCTGAAGTGGTTGATGTTATTGTTCTTGAAGAAGTTCAAGATGGCTGTGTGGTCTTCTCTTGTTTCAACGAAGTACTTCATGCAGTCTCCTCGGAAGACTGCTTTCAGTTCTCCAGTTATCAGGCTTTTTAGTTTCTTGTTCATTGTAGTATGGTTTCTTGTTTCGTAGACGACGATTGGTGGGAAGTGTTGTTTTGGTGTCGTCTTTTCTTTCTCTTTGGAGTTTTCGCTGTTGTTTCTTGGTTGGCTTTCTGGGTTTTCATTTTCGTCAGCTTTGTCTGCGTTCTCTTCTTCTGCGAGCAGGTGGTAGCGGTTTTCAGTTGTTATGTTGAAGGGTTTCTTGGCTTGGTATACACGTTTTGGTGTGGTTTTCCTCTTATTTCTCGACTTCTGGAGTTGGAAAGCCATTTGGTTGCTTGTTGAAGGTTTTTGGTCGTGATGTCCCTTGATTGGTGAAGTTCTCTGGTGTGGTTCAGGCTCGTCGGAGTCCGATGTCGTGGTCGTTTCCTCAGGCTCATCTGCGTCGCTTGAGCTGTTTGACAGTGGAACGTCATTGTCGCTGAAGCAGCGACGTTGGCCGTAGTCAGTTGGTCCGTTAGATCGTCTCATGGTGCATATGGCTGGTCCACGACGTGCGTTGACTGCTGGAGGGGGGGGGGGGGTGCTGCTCTGTATCCTTGTTATCACCGCAAGGTTTCTAGATACAGATTCAGCCCTACTCTTGCGCTCGGGGGTTCCACTCCACCTGGGAGTGGGCCGTGGAGCGGTAAAACCTTGTCTCTAGGTGGGTAGGGGCGTTGACTCGTCGCAGAAGGCCTTAGCCCAGCGCGCCCTCACTGTGAGAGCTGCGCGGAGCTCCGCGCTCCCCCAGTACCTGGAGGAGACTGATGTACCTTAGCGCGTGCGCTGAAGGTATAGCCGACGACAAAATTTGCCCTCCGCCGCGCTCCCAGTGCTCCCCCTCAGGAGGCACCGCTTGGAGCGATGTGTTCACTGCCGGTGCCCGGCAGCGAATGGCTCAGCGCCCAGCTCGCAGGCGATGTGTAGGCGGCGCGGTGCTACTGCGCCATGGCGGCGCTACGTAGAGTTGATCCCGAAGTGCGCGCGCAGCTACTAGACGTCCTCGCTCGGTGCGCTCTCCCACTCGACCTTCCCCCGGCGTGGAGGGAGCAAATGGCGCCGGTCGGGGGCCGCAGCGGACCCCAGAATGAGTTTGCGCCCACGTCCAATCAGAGCGGGCCTACCAGTACCACGGACTGCCAGCACTCCTGGGTGGGGAGTTGTTTTTTTTTTTTTGTGTCACTGCCGCAACGGCATGTTTATGAAAAAGTTCCGTTGCCGGAGCAACACTACTTAATGTGTCTCTGTTTTTGGATAGGATATTTCGGGGACTCTATTTATTGCACTTTTGGGGGGAAAAGGGCTATGGGCGCCTTAGGCTCCTTTATGTCAAAACCCCCATAGGGTTCGTATGATAGCTGGGGATCATCGCCGTGATCAGCTGCGTAAGCAGCTGGACGACTCTCCCCAGCTGGTTGGCTGGTGTATCTGCATGGTCGCAGCGCCTTTGCTGTGGACAGCATGCTGTTCCCGTCGGCCACGGCAACAATCTCCTAGTTTCCATTGTCCCTAGAGTGCAGGGAAGTTTTTGCGCTTAGCGCATCTCCTTCCAATTCATGAAAGGTTGTCATCAGTGTAGGGCTAGAATTGTTCGACTTGCCAGGTCTTGTTTGTTAGCATAAGTTAATTTGGAGTAGCATCATTTACCAGTTTTACTGGCCATCTGGTATTTATATTGTATTGGACGTGGGTGCCCAGTTGTTTTATTAATGGGTTATCGTGATTGGGGCACTGCATGTATAACTTCTTTGCAGTGGTTCGAAAGCGTTCGAGCAAAGTTGGAAGTCCGCTGATTCTATGTAGTTCAGTTGTCGGGGTGTCCCTAGGCAGATTATATGCAAACCGTATGGCACGGTTTTGAACTCGTTGAAGCAGTTTTATGTTTGAGGGAGCGGCGTTGCCCCAAACTGGTGATGCATATTCAAGAATTGGTCTAATTGTTGCAGTATATAGGGTAACTGCGGTGTTTGGGTGTCGAGGCGATTTTGGATTTAACACCGGATAAAGCTGCCTCATCCTGTTCAAGGCTTTGGTCCGAATGTTTTTTATGTGGGTTTTCCATGTTAGCCGCTTATCAATCGTGACGCCTAGGTAGAGAGACCTGTGGGTGACCATTTAATACCTTCACCGAAGAGTTTCACTGATTGGAGAGGAGGTACGGATCTTCTGGTCACCATGACTGCTTGGCTTTTTGCCGCATTAAAAGCCAAGCGCCATTTCTTTGCCCACTTCTCTATATTGTTGCAGCCCCTTTGCAGTTTTGTGACTACATGGGTTGCTCTGATGCTCTTCGTGAAGAGGGAGGTGTCGTCAGCATATAAACCAGTTTCAATTTGGTCAGTTCTTGGTATATCGGCCTTGTATAAGTTATATAGCACAGGTCCAATGACGGAGCCTTGTGGTACTCCGGCTTTTATGTTCTTGATTGAAGAGATGGCGTCTTCAGTGGTGACGCGAAAGGTTCGGTCAGCTAGGTAGTTGCGAATGAGGCGTACGTGTGGTAGCGGAACCCCTTGTACGAGCAGTTTGTAAAGGAGGCCCTCGTGCCAAACAGAATCAAAGGCGCGGGATACGTCAAGAAATACTGCACCGAAAAACTCCCGTTTCTCAAAGGCGCTCATAGCATGCTCTACAAGGCGAAGAAGTTGTTGTGGGGTAGAATGTCTTTGTCGGAAACCAAACTGTTCGTTGGGTAACAATCGTTCTTCATCAATGTGTCGCTGGAGCCTCTTGAGGTAGATCCTCTCGAAGACCTTTGATGTGGTAGGTAGGAGGCTAATAGGCCTGTAGGATTTTGGGGAGCGTTTATCTTTGCCGGGTTTTGGGACTGGAACTATTTCAGCATGTTTCCAAATTTTTGGGTATTCGCTGGTTGCTAAAATTTTGTTGAAGACTGTTGTGAGGTATTGTATTGCGGCTGGCGGTAGATGTCTGAGTAGAGGACCTCCAATGTTATCGTGACCGCAGGCTTTGTGCAGGGCGACATGACTTAGCATATCGGCGACTTCCTCAACACTAGTTTCTTCAATGGCTCCCTCATCTGGAGCGATTGTGTTTAGGAATGCGTCGAGTCTTTGCCTCACAAGGTTGATATGTGCATCATCACAATGTTCGTCTACTGGCTGGAAGTTGGCCTCGAAGGTGTCAGCGATGGCGTCTGCCTTGGCTGCCGGTTCGATAACAGTTTTGTTACCAACGATCAGTGGTGGCATTTTGTGTCTTTGTCTGAGGATGCGTTTAGCAGTGTGCCAGATAGACCCGTCCTCAGCAGTGAGTGTTGCTACTAGGCCTTCCCATTCGCGTGTTCGGTGCTTTTGAATAACAGCTTTAATTTCTCTTTGAAGTCTGTTGATGGTACGTTTGGTGGTCGGATCTCTCGTTATATGCCATTCCCTTGTCAGCTGATTTTTGAGGGTGATGGTCTGTCGGATGTCTGGAGGTAGTTGTCTTGATTTATCCGGCTGATGTTTTACCGACTGTGTTGCTTGGTCTGCATCAGCATTGACTAACTCGGTGAACATAGTCATGGCGGCACAGGCTCCGATTTCGTCAGGGGACTGTGCATTGTTGAGCTGTTCAGCAACGAGGGTCTGGAAGAGCAGCAGCACAGCACCAATAACTGCCTTGTCTTTGAAGGCAGGTGGAGGTGGAGGATATTGTCCGAAGACATTGCCTCCAAAAGTAAATGGGTGGTGCAAATCTTCACTGTTGGTGCGGCTTGACGGAGGTGTATATTATTTGATTAAATTTAATGGTCTCTTATGACGATCAATGGATGTATCATAGCGACCGATATTGTGGACTTCTGGGTTTTTGCTTCTATTTGTACTTTTGTAGAAAACTTCGGCTAGTTGTTTGAACCTGTCATGAAGATATGGAACTCCAGTGGCTTCATGGAGTGCATAGGTTGGAAATCTGGTTGGAAGATGTAGAGCTCTCTTCGGTGCCCTGTTTTGTATTGTTTGTAATCTGAGTATATGGCTGTCTGCAGCGTATGCCCACACTGGACAGGCGTACTCTATAATTGGTCTTACAAGGGTGGTGTATATCTTAATGCCAGTGCTTGGGGCTAGATTGTTGTTTTTGTTAAGCAGCGAGTATAGGCAGTGGAAGCCTCGTGCTTGCTTTCCTGCGGATGTCATTAATATGGGCTTGCCAGGTTAGTCTCCTGTCTAGCAACACTCCTAGATATCGTGCAGTAGCTGACCAGGGTATATCATTACCATGAAGGTGAAGAACGGGGTCCGGTTGACGTGGCCGACGGGGCCCAAGTCTTTTGCTAATGATTATTGCCTGAGTCTTGGCTGGGTTAATATCAATTCTCCATCTCCGTGCCCAGGCCTCCGTTACCTGGAGGACTTCCTGAAGACGGCGAATGGCTAAAATTTTGCTGCGGCTGGCTGCGAGGTAAGCTGTATCGTCAGCGTATGTTGCGACCAAAACACCATTGGATGTGGGGACATCAGCAGTATATAATGAGTATAAAGTTGGGCCCAGAACTGAGCCTTGGGGAACACCAGCTTTCACTATTCTTACACTTGAGAAGGCTCTGTCGACTCGGACACTGAAAGTGCGATCTGTCGGATATGATCTTATTAATTTCACGTATGGTCCCGGGATACCCTGCTCATATAACTTAAGTAGGAGGCCCGAGTGCCATACGGAATCAAATGCACGAGAGATGTCGAGCATCACCATGGCACAGTATTGTTTGTGGTTGAATGCTTTTGTGATAGCTTCTGTTACTCTCATCAGCTGCTGAGTAGTTGAGTGGTCGCGCCGAAATCCTAGCTGGTGATTTGGTAAGGCATTTGTGTCCTCAATATGAGTGGACAGTCGTTTTAGCAGTAGCCTTTCGAATACCTTGCTGATGGCTGGTAGAAGGCTAATAGGTCTGTAGTTTTGCGGTTGATGTGCGTCCTTCCCACTCTTGTGTATTCCCACAACCACTGCATGTTTCCATCTGTTAGGGAACTGTTGTCGGCGGAGAATGGTGTTGAAGATTTCTGCGAGGTAGACTGAGGCCTCAGGAGGCAGGTGCTTCAAAGTTCTGTTACAGATCTCGTCACGACCAGGAGCTTTGCGAGGGTGGAGATTCTGCAGGCTGCTGATAACCTCTTCAGGGGTAATATCGTCCTATTTGAAATTCATCTTCTGCTTGCAGGTATACCCTCAGCCGACGGTTGACTTCGGCGAGGTGTATGGGGTCTGCGTTTATTTGCGACGGCCGAAAATTTGTTTCAAAGACATCGGCGAGGGCATTCGCCTTGTCTTCAGGAGTGACAGCTAACCCATGGTTGCCATTGAGAGGAGGAAGGCGCTGTCTTACGTCTGATAAGCTTTCTTGTTTGTAGCCAGAGTGACCCGTCCTCTGGACTGAAGCATGGATACTCTTACATCCCACTCTCTATTTCGGTGCTGCAGCAGGGAAGTTTTTATTTCCCTCTGTAGTCTGTTGAGCAGCCTTCTCGTTGCTTGGTTTCTCGTCAGCTTCCATTCTTTTGCAACCCTGTTTTTGTATCGTATTTCAGCCATCAGTTGAGGGGGAAGCTGTGGAGTGGGAGCTGACCGAGGTGTCCTAATGGGTGTTGAAGCGTCAGTGGCCTCTTTGACTGCTGTCTCAAAGAGTTCGAGTGCATTGTCGATGTTCGTAATTTCAGGTTGGTTCGAAAGTTTGTTTTGGAGGATTTCTTGGAAAAGCCTCCAATTTGTATTTTTGTAATCCAAAGTAGAGTGCTTCAGGGTCTGCCATGGTCCGATCTCAATTTCCGCTGTAACCGGGCAGTGATCGGAGGATAGCCGGTTTAAGGCTGCAGTGGCGACATAGCCCTGAATGTCCTTACTAATGAAGATGTCTAAAACATCTGGCCGTTGGCCGTTGGCCGTTGCTTGGATAATGAGTGGGTACATCTGGTGCCCACACCCCCATATTAAGTCTGTTGGTCAGTCTTCTCAGGATTATTCCCGCAGCATTAGAGTATCTGCTGTTCCAGTCGGTGTGTTTGGCATTTATATCTCCACCAATCAGGAGCTTACCGCCGATGGAGGCTAAGGCCGTGAAGTCATCCTCGTTGAGCTGACGCCGTGGAGGACGGTAGCAGGAGATGATCGTTAATTTTCCGTTGGAGGTCGTCACCTTCAACACTGACGGCTTCCATCTGTTGTAGTGTGGGTATGACGATCTCGTGATGAGGGATGTTTCGTTTGATGTATAGGGCTACTCCTCCGCCGGCGGTAGGCCTATCCCAGCGATAGCAGTTGTAGTTCGGCACAGATGCTCGCAGACCGGGCTTAAGAAAGGTCTCGGAGACAAGGCATACGTCCACATCCTGGTCTCTGTAAAAACTGACGAAATTCTGGTAATTGACTATAAATGCTGTTGGCATTCCAGGCGCAGAAAGATAAAGAGTGTATCAGTGGTCTAGCCATGGTGGATTGCAGTGGGAACACTTTGGGGGAAGCCAGGGCTTTCGTCACGGCGCTGGTCATCTTCTCCAGCTGCTCTGTAAGGTTGGAGACCATTTTTAGTGCAGACTCTAGCATCCTGGTTAGCCTGTCGATACTCTCCTGTGCTTCGCAGGTTACGCCTTGATTCTGTCTCTGTTGGAAGGCGCCTTGTAGGTTTGCATGTGAGTCCTTTCTCGGCTGTAGCGAGGCATTCTCGGGTGAGCCCATTTCAGGGGAAACCACCTGATAGGGCAGATTGATCCTCAAGGGGCCTCTCCTCCACTCCCCTTGGAGGATGACTCTTCCCTGGTTCAGCGCTGTGGCCCAGCCTTATTTTTGGGTCTTTTGCGCGGCTTGGGATTTCTTCTTCCCATGGTTAGTGAGAGTCTGTTCTTTTTCTGTGACAGCGGTGCCATTTTTCTCTATGGCAGTAGTGCTTTTTTGTGGTGGCACTGCTGTTGGTGGTTGTTTCTTGTCTGGTGGCCTTTCTTGCTCACTTGTTGTTCCTCTTTGCCTATCACGAGCCCTCTTGAATGCTGGGCAGCCCTTATAGCTGGCTACGTGCCCAGCTCCGCAGTTAGAGCATTTGGCCTCATCCCTGCCTTTCTGAGATGTACATTGGGTAGACTCATGCTGTCCGGCACATTTTACACAGACTAGGCGGCATTCTGCAGTTTTTGGCTACATGTCCAAACAGTTGGCAATTGTAGCACTGAGGAGGACCAGTTGAAGCCCGTAGCTTTTCAACCTGGACCTTAAGATGGCAAATCGTTTACTACGCCAAAGATAGCCCTGTTTTCCTGGCAGTCGATTAGGGTTACCAGGAACAGTGGCATGATGACGTTGGTGCCTGGTCTTCGAAGTTGTGCCACAGACTGGATGATGAACCCCATGTCAGTAAGCTCATTTTTTAATTCACTTGTTGGTAGAGTTCTTGGGATACCCCTGAAAACTACTTTCAGAAGAGGAGCTGCTCCAACAGGGAATGTATAGTACGGGGTCCCTCTTTCCTGTAGCATCCCTGTGGCGGCAGTGTAATCTTCTACTGTGGTGAAGGTGAACTTTATTTTGTCACCGCCGGCGGACTTGGCAGCAAAAGAACTCTTCACCACTGCTTCTATTCTGTCATGCAGGGTCTTGTAATTTTCCTCAAATTGGACTACAATCGGTGGGATGTGCACCGATCTCGATTCAGATGGTGCTGGTGTGGCTTCTGTTGGTGAAGGATCTGTCTGTAGTGGTTTAAACTTGTTGGATGTTTCAACCACTGAGAGATTCTGAGCTGATGTAGCGGCTTTTGCTGTACGCCGCGGGAGCTCGAAGCCATCATCAATTGGTTGGTTTGAAAGTGGAAGGATTTGCTGCTCAACATCAATATCAGTTCCGGTCATCTCGGTGGCACCAGTGGACTCGGCTGTAGGACGTCTCTGAGTTGGGGAAATTTGTGATTGAACTACATTGACCAGTGTAGTCCAACCTCTAGACTTCTTGGATGTCTCTTTTGGGAGCCGTGTAGACATCTTTCTCATACAGGCTTTGACCATCCTCTTCGTGTGGGCTTTGCCTGTAGTAGGAGTTACTGCACTGCGTTTTGAGGATGTTATCCCAGCGTAGATGTCTTCGTGGTCTTCTTCAGAGGAGTTGTGAAGACAACTTCCTGGTGCTGAGTCCTGTGGTTCTGCTATAACTGGTGAGGGCGAGCGTGGAGAGTCAGTGACGTCAGCCGCAGTAGTAGTGCGGAGAAAGTCTGCCGCTGAAGACATACCCTACTGTTGAGGTAACTAACAAGGAGGGATATTGCTCTGGACCCTTGTTGTCACCGTTAGGTTTGCCAGGCCCAGGAGCAATCCTAAATCTTGCGCCAGGGGGTTCCACTCCCGCAGGAGTGGGCCGTGTGGCGGTAAATCCCTAAAAGCTCAGGGAAGGGAGGGCAAAGGATGTCCCCAAAGAAGAAGAAGAAACCGCTCACTATATTCTCCGCTGAAGCAAACAGTGCCCGCATACGCGAGCAAAGAGTTGATAACCTCGGTGCACTCGTATGCGAACCGCTGCGTGCCGAAGTGAGTGAGTGAGTGAGTGCAGGCTGATTCGACCCGCATCGTATCTTTTGTACTGTGACATCGCTGTCACGCGCGATAATGATGTATTTCTTATAACAATGGATATAAGGAAATTTCTTAAAAGTAATTAATTTGTATATAACGTAAGGTTAACGGCTGAAGTTTAATAGTATTACATAAAGTATATATAAAGAGTACGACTTTTATTTAATAACTATAGTTAGCTGCATTCGTTTGAATTTTATTTATTTTTATTACTACAGCGATTGTGAAAAAGTCGATACTATTAGAGCTATTTATTCCTCTTGAATTTACAGTATATTTTTCCTAGGTGCCCGGATTTTCCCGGATAAGAGTTGAGTTGATGCAACAGTCTGTGGTGATTTATTCTTGCTTATTTATGTATGTAGTGTCAACTATTCTCCTTTATCTTATTTTTTTATAGCTAGCCTCTACCTATGAACCGATGCATAAGTCATTAATTGTTCTAGTAAAACTTTTGTTTATTCAGTTAATGGTTTAACAACTTCCACCAACACCAATTGAAAATACGACCACTACTCTTTAAATCGGTCTTCTCATATTAATATTTCTCAATTCACATATCCAACTTGCGAACTTAATATAACGCCTTAACAATATAGGCTTTAAATCTGTCGCTCTTGGCAACCAACAACCTCTCAAAACAAAAGCAACACAAATGTAACCCAACCTCAATGAGTATGCATATTAATATACTTGCATACTATATAATAGTCCATAATATAACTATATGATCATCACATACTGCAACATACGGTGTTACAGCCCACAGGCTCAGCTTCATATTAATGTAAGTCCTATGAATTATGTACAATGGTGTTGGAGAGAGATGCTAAAACGCTGCTGGGTACCTTCCTGAAAATTGCAACTTTTCTGTAGATTCTAAAGCCACTAATTTGAAATGAAAATCATGGTTGCTTGCAGACTTACGTGCCTCTGCTAGTATATTCTAATTAATTTGGTAATCGAACTTTCTGTCACATTAAAAACATCCATAAATACTGCAAAAAACATGTTTCATCACATTATCATCAAAAAGCAGCTAACGATGGTAAGAAATACTCGGAAAAAATACCGGTCGCTGTAATGATGAATACTGTTCACCAGAAGGATTTAGATGACAATCGAAAAATCGTGCCATTTATAATAAGTTCGATTATTTATTGTGGTACACCTTACAAATGACTTGCCTTTAAGAAGTAAAGAGCAATATCAAGATGTTCATGAAGACCTGCTGAAACTAAGTGTTGATTCAAGTATTCTAGGTTTGAAACAGCACATTGAAAAAGTTAAGAAAAATGTCTCCACAGATTCAAAAAGAAATCACTTGGTCATTAAAAGTGAAATTATGCAGGCCGCAAAGAAGGATTATACTTATATTTTATTGGCGGATGAGTCGTGTGATATAGCTGGGAAAGAACAGCTATCCATAGAAATCAGTTTTTATGACAAAGATAAAAATACAATCAGCAAAAAATTTCTCGGATTCGAAGAACTGATGGCGTTAAATGAAAAAATTATATAGCATCAGAAATTGAGATGATTTTAGAAAACAGAGGACATGGAACTGACAGGTGTGTTAGCCGAGGATATGAAAGGTATATTGCTTGCTGTTCAAATTTATATATATATATATGTCCAGTCATATTAATGTGACAACCACCTACTTTCGACGTCAACGTGAAATAACCAATCACAGAAGGCAGGTGGCAGCACACTACAGTGGAGTGTATATAAAGGATGTTCTAGGGCATCGGAAAGCATTTCAGTCGCTGGCGTAATGCAGAAACGTAGCGATTTATCCGACGTCCAAAAGTGCATGATTATTGACTTTCGGGCCAAGGGTGGAAACATTTCGGAAACGGATAATTTTGTGAACTATTCACGTGCCTCCTTGGTGAAAGTATACCATGCATGGCAAAATGACACTATTCAAAATCAGCGGCGTGGAACATGTGGTGCACCACGGGCTATAGATGACAGAGGCGAACGAAGGCTACGGAGATGCGTTCGGGCAAATAGGCATGCAACTGTTGAGCAACTGACCATCCAGATGAACCAATAGTATATCCTTAACAACGGTTCAGCGAACGTTGCTGCGCATGGGCCTCCGCAGCAGACCCCTGGTTAATGCACCTATGATGACTGCTGTTCATCGGCGACGAAGGCTGGAATTGGCACGCCAGTACCGCAACTGGACGTCCACAGAGTGGCGACAGATGGACGTTGGCGCATACGGCGTGAAACGTCTGAAAGCAAACACCCTGCAACAATTGCCGGAAGGATCCAGGGTGGAGGAGGGAGCATTATGGTTTGTCGAATGTTTTCCTGGCATTCACTGGGTAAACTCATCATTGTGGAAGGAACGATGTATCAGCACAATAACGTATCTGTCATTGCGGACCAAGTCCACCCCTACATGCGAATAATTTTTCCTCAGAATGATGGCATCTAACAGCAGGACAATGCGAGGTGTCGTACAGCTCGCAGTGTATGTGCGTGGTTCGAAGAGCACCAGCATGTGTTTACCTTACTCCCCTGTCGAGCAAAATCAATCGCGAATCTGTGGGACCACCTCGATCGGGTTGTTCGTGCCATGGATCCTCAACTAGCCAACTGGTCACGGCACTGGAGTCGGCATGGCTCAACATCCCAGTAAACACCTTCAGAAATCTAATTGACTCTCTTCCTGCACGCCTCGCAGCGGTCCGCTCTGCCAAAGGGGGTTATTCTGGTTTTTGAGAGGTGGTCACATTAATGTGACTGGACTATATATATATATATATATATATATATACTAAGAATTTAGAAACATAATATCTTCAGCCTCGAGCTACAACTTATCCTCCCGCCGCTGTTTCCTGCCTTTTCGGCTGTTGTCTTGAAGTTAATTCACCAGTGGCGGATCTACGGATTTTCTGTGTCGGGGAAAAAACCTGCAACTGCTGCCCCTTCAAATATGAATTTATTAATTTGCCACCCACAGCAGTTTAAAGCTGTTCTTTGATTTTTCCGCCCCCTGGAGGTTGCCACTCTAGGCAGTATAGCTAAGAAAGAAGGTCACCGCTCACAATTTGTCATTTAAACATGATTTTTT